>CM047592.1:3135061-3183954 GCA_026184515.1 Peronosclerospora sorghi | reverse complement strand
CTGTGTGCGGGTGCGGGGCGGGGTGTGGCGGGGCGTGGTGTGGCGGGACGTGGTGGTGTTAGGGGTGTTAGGGGTGTGGCGGGGCGTGCTGTGTGCGGGTGCGGGTGCGGGGCGTGGTGGTGTTAGGGGTGTTAGGGGTGTGGCGGGGCGTGGTGGTGTTAGGGGTGTTAGGGGTATGGCGGGGCGTGAAAACCCCGCTTTCACGGACGGGATAAGAGCGTTTTCCTATCACCCACCTCAGGAGGTGGGTGACAAGAGTTATTTGTATAAATAACTGGTTTTTTATGGTTTTGTTTTTCCGGGAATACCTCTTGGTTGTTACATTAAAAGCCACCAATTCTGACACCCACTAATAAAGGGTCGCCCGACCCGCACCCCCCCATGTGACTTTCGACCAATAGAATTATCTCCTAAAGATTAGATCCTACACAAAGTGCGAACCGTTACTACGGAGCACACAACACACCAAACAACAACAGTGCACGTGCATCGAAATCGTATGTTCCAAGTCTGCAGGTTTCTATCAGTTCTAAGGGCCGCAACCTCCATCGTGCGACTTCCAATCGCATGAGATCCGAATGAATTTTCCAACAGTAAAAGGGTCAGGAAGTCGAATGCGTGCGGCGTGTAGGTACAAGCGCGTGGCTCGAGTTCCACCATACTTTGTGTCGCCCAGAACCGCAGTGATGTGCGAACGGAGGATACAAAAGATTACTATGGCGTGGCACCCAACAAACAAGTACGCCTTAAGTACGCATTTCCGTTCACATGCACAAAGCTGGAGACAGATGCGAGCGGTCGGGTGACCAAGATCCTGGGCCAGATGGACTGGACAAATGCGGCCAAGCCAAGGATGTACTCTCTTGGGTGCCGATAACGAGCCCAGAGGTGTAGGTGCGCGTATATTCGCACCTATTCACGGTCCCCGAGTTACCGAGCGACGTGAAGGACTGGGAGTCGTTTGTAGAATCCAAGAAATCGGAGCGCGTGTATCGTTCAGCACGTGTATATCCCCAGTCCTACGCCAAGAATCTCGAGACGATTGTGCAGTTCGAGCGCATTGGATATTTCGTGCTGGACCAGGACTAGACTAAAAACAGGAAAATGTTTAATCAGATCGTTGCTCTCCGCGACGGTGGCGGTGAGGAATTTAGTGGCATTGCGTCGAGTGCCACTACAAGTCGAAAAGACGCACAAATGCAGCAATGGCGCTGAAGATGGAAAAGAGGAAGGTCGTGCCGGCTGATATGTTTAAGAACCAGCCCCAACTCTATTCGAAGTTCGATGACGACGGCCTGCCGACGCACAATGCATTGCGTGAAGAACTAACAAAGAATCAACGCAAGAAGCTCAATAAGGAGCAGGAGAAGCAGAAGAAGCTACATGACGCGTACTTGGCAAAGTCAACGGCGTAAAAAAGCCATGTGAAAGAAAACTTTTAAAATCGATTGCGGTAATGAAAACGTTTTTTTCGCAGTTACGCCTCTCACCAACTCTATTCTGCTTCCTGTTTGAACAATCTATCTTTAGGAACTAATTCTATTGGTCAAAAGTCACGTGGGGGGGTCCCCTAGGGTGGAGGGGGGTGCGGGTAGAGCAACCCTTTATTATAGGGCCAGTGAGTTTAGACATTTGGTCCAATGGGTTTAGACATCCACATAATTAGTATACTTTTTACCTTAAAACGCGCATTTACATCCTGCCCTCGTGCGCCCCTACCCTGATCAAGTATGGCGCGCTTCTTTCTTAGAAACTTTCTCCCGCGAAGGTAAGGCACTAACGGCCGACATTGTCACAACGGGAATTTACACGTGCCCCCAACTCATGTCAATTTCCTACAGGTTATGAGCCCAAGGTACACGGGGGAACGTAAGGTTTTTATAAAGTTTTAAGTATACTCAAGTTACGTTCTTGTCGTTGTGGATTACGCGGAACGGTCTCCTGGATTGAATTGGAGAGAGGTCGGTCGTTAAGTTGTGGATTACGTGGCTATCGCGGTTGTTGTTTGGTTCGTAGTGCCTTTTTACCATGGACGAAGACGAGTCGTTCTACCAGGAGGGCGCATTGAAGGCTCTGCTCTTGCAGGTCGGTAAGATTCACGACAGGTTGAATCAGATGGAAGAAGAACGGTCGCAAGGATCGGGGCGGAGTGTTTATCCGATTACGGCGAGGGATTCGCCTGTGAGAGGTGTGATTTCACCTTTTCAAGAAAGCATAAGGAATTTTGCACCATTTGGGCAGCAGATTACACTGTGAGGTGAAGTAGAGTCTTTATTTATGACATGAAGAAGATGATCTGCGGCTGTTATTAATCCATGGTATATTTTCACGCCAAGACCCTTAATAATAGCGCGATGTTGCGGTTTAAAGCTGAAAGCATCGGTGTCTATCTTCTTCTCCCATAGTCAATGATCCTTAGAGACAAAGATCGTGTTGAACCTTCAACATGAGTTCCAAGCGGCACGCCTCGCGCTTACACAGCGTCTCTTCAAAGTCTTGAACCTTCATCATGCGAATAACGTGAAAATTATGGCTTGAGCGACCCGAACGAAGAGAATATTGAGCCAGATAGTGTGGGGAACCGAGGGCGCACGATTTTCTGTTGCCTGTATCATCGCTATCGGACCCGCCGTTGTTCTTAGAAGCTGCGCCTATGTATTGGATTTCTTTGGCGGTGCTGATGGTTTCTTTTCATGGTCTGGTTCGCTTGTTACGTCCTGCGCCCTAGCGCCCCTCGCCGCGACTGACGCTTCCGATTGAGTATGTCGTTAAATATTTGAATTGAGGAGGAAAATTTTCGGCCAATCAGAGGCGACCTTGGGCGGCCATCTCGCACCAGCCGTCTCGCTCCTGATTTGATTGTTATTGGTATGAATTTGGAGTTTTTATGAAGCTTTTTGAGGAAATCAGAAGTGACTTTGGTCGGCCGTCTCGCGACCAATCGGATTAAGGAGGGTTTCCGAAGTAACTGTCATGTATTGTAGTCAGCGCTGAAGTAACCAAGAAGTAGTAAGTGACAGAAGTGTTTGACTTCGGTATAGGATTTGGTAATACTTAATATATTCGAATTTCCCCTGAACATCAACAGTCTCTGGCGGCCTCCTATAAATCCTTCTTCACTATTTTATACGGAAACCAAGTCTAATTCAATAAAGTCGTTAAGTGAGCACCTAATAAAGAGAAGCAGCGGTCTTTTGAAGCTAGCTATAGTTGGGGGAAGCCTGGAACTATTTTGGAAGTGTGTTCCTAGTGTGTTTGGTTAACTTGTGGTTCGGGCGGTAGTATTAAGGACCCGGGAAGTTAAACAAGAAGGACTGGATTATTACCCTCTTGTGTTGTTAATTGAGTGGAAACATCAAATTTTAAGTTCCTTCACGACAACTGAACGACTTAACAGTGGATGAAGGCATCAAGAGGGGAGGTGCGCCTCGCATGGCAATGCCGCGAGAACCCCCTGGAGTGCATAGAGGTATACCGGAAGCTAGGCATGAGGCTGGTAATTGTGTTAACCCGGGCACACAGCCGCGCCCGTACAAGATACCTAAGTTGGTGGTGAAGAAGTTCACGGGAGCCGAACTTTACCCTGGACTTGGCCCTGGATTCAGAGATTGGGCGTACCTATTTGTGGAAGCGTTGGAGATTGCAGAGATTTCGTCTGGATTCGCGTGGACTGAAATACTCAAGGAAAACAAACTTGGTGAGTACCTGGATGGTGCAGCGTCAAGAAACTTTTGTTCGAACATTTGCGTATGGTTTCAGGTCTCGCAGACCGTCATTACGTGTTGAATAAGATGTGGAGCGCGTACAAGCTTACGATTTCACACCAACAGGAGGCGCAATTGTTTGCTACTGAGAAGGACGCTAAACGGTCCTGGAACGAGCACCTGTTATACCTAACAGCGTTGGCGCGTGAAAGCGAGTCAAGTGAGAAGCTTATCGTCGAGAATCTGGTCAAGTATGCAGTTCCAAGTCTCAAGTATGCTATGATGACACGCTACAACCCTTCAAGGACAGATTATATACTACACGCACAAGAGCTGGTAGAGTGGGCGAAGAAGGTGGAAGAAGATCTTATTAAAAGCAGCAGAGGACTAAGGATGAGTGTGAACGCGGTACAAGACAGCAAGAAAGCAGTTACATGTTACGGTTGCGGTGGTAAATGACATATTCGTCGGGAGTGTATCAAGAGACCTGACAAGCGTGAGAAGCAAGCATTTTGCAAGGCGCAGAACACTTCGGAGAGAGAGTACGGACTGGAAACTACGGACGCAGGTGCTGAGTGGTCAGGTGTGTTGAATTCAAGTGATGTGAGCGAAAGTAATGCATGGATACTGGACAGCGGAGCAAGTCGTCATCTCGTTGGTGACGAGACACTATTGGAAGATGCAGTAACGGTTTCGAATGGGATGAAGTTGACCCTGCCTGATTGAAATTTATTGCAAGTGACGAAGATTGGTAAAGTGCGTTTGCGAAGCATTGATGATCCTGACACGGTGATAGTACTGCAAGAAGTATATTTTTCGCCAAAGCTAGCGAGAAATCTTATCTCATTAGGAAAACTGATGCAGAAGGGATGTAACTTTTTGCACCGAAGCAACAAGATGGAAGTGCGTTTGCGCGGGGATCTGTAGTTCACTGTGAAGATGAATGGATCAATTCTAGTGACAAACTTGCGTCCGAAGGCAAATGAAGACGTCCTCATAAATTTTCAGATGTGTTGCTTAATGCGATCATGGCGACTAGTGATGATAATGTCCAAGAAGGCCTAGCGAAAGATCCAAGGTCCGGCATCAAAATTACGAGCACTACGCGACCAAACAGTTTGACGTGCTCGGAAAAGAAGGGTGCAAGAAAGGCCCAACCCAAAAAGGACTCTGGCGAAAACTCACCCATAGATCGAGTGGGTGGGGTCATATGCAGCGACCTCAAAGGTCCAATTGCACCCCGAAACGACGCGGAAATCGCTATCTCGTGGTGTTCGTAGATTATTTCTCGTCATATGTTCGCGTGTTTCCTGCAAAGACTAAAGCCCAAGCCGCAAGGAAGTTTGAACACTTCTTGGAATGGTTCGAAGGGAGTTTAATTGCAGAAAACATGTTTTGCGGACAGAAGGCGGTTTTGAGTACAAGAACGTAGATTTCTTTTGCAAAAGGACTGGAATCAGACGCCAGGTTACAGTGGCGGGATGCCCAGCATCAAATGGCAAGGCAGATAGACTAAACAGGACCATATTTAATATGGTTCGGTGCATGGTGTTCGGGTCAGAGGTGGCTGAGTATTCCGCGTACAAACTCAACCGTTCTCCCAATCGAGCTAACCCAGGAATAAAGTCACCCTACGACATGTTGACGGAAACCAAGCCCAAAGTGAACGACATGTAGCATTTGGATCACCGTGTATGGTTTGGCGGTATACCGGCAAGAAGACGTTAAAGAGGAGAGCTGAAAGTGGATTAATTATAGAAAAGAGCGACGAAACACAGGGATTCAATGTTTTGTTGCTAAAGGATCGTGCGGTCACGACGACGCGGCACATTAGCTAGATCGAGACACTAGACAACAAGGCAAGTAAGCAAGTTACGAGAGCGTTAGCCTGTGAGGACTTTACGGTGGATGATGCGGAGATGAATGTGGAGAATCACGTGGAAAGTTACGGGGAAAATCACGAGACGGAGTCGAGACAGTGCGCACTGAAGGTGCATACGACCGAACACTAAATGAATCAAGTAAGGACGGCGAAAGGACAAGACGCACCATACAAGAGACGAAGAGGTTCAAGGAGTACAAGGATTAACTCAAGAACAAGAAGGAAAAGAAGAAGTCTAGTGTGGAAGGAGGTTTTCCGTCGATACAAGAAGCAGATGTAAGAAGTACAAGTGTGAAGGAGCATGCACTGTCCGTATATGCAGTGTTAGGGCCTGATGATGTGGGGACTGAAGCAAGGTACACGAAGTACCCGCAGAGCTATAAAGAAGCGCACAAGAGGGACGACGCAAACACGTGGAAAGAGGCAGAGGATGCATAGTTGAAGGCGTTGCAGGACATGGATACCTGGGAAGTAGTGAAGTGTGCAGACAAGAGATCCATACCCACCAAATGGGTATACAAAACAAAGTTGAAGTCGGACGGAACGATCGAGACATACAAGGCACGGCTAGTGGCGCGCAGAGACAACCAAGTTTACGGGCGTGATTTCGTGTTTACATTTTCGACGGTGATGAATTTAAGCAACGTGAAAGTGGTGTTGGCGATGGCGCAAGTATGGAACGTACCAGCGCGACATGGGGACGTACCAAGTGCATACCCGAAGGCGCATACGCATACAGAGAAGAATTTCGAGATTTTTCTGAAGATACCTCAAGGTATGACGATCAAGGATGAGGTTTTGCGTGAATTTAAAGTGTATTCGATCAAATATTTGGCATTACGTTTAAAGAAGAATTTGTATGGCTTAAAGCAGGCTGGACGGGTATGGTATAAATGTGGCGAAGCGGACCAAAGCATTTTGGTCGTTTTGGGTCAGCAGCACACCGATCGGCTTAGTGGCAATCGGATTGGTGAAAATCAAGGAGGCTTTTGGGCCAATCGTGTGCGGGAGGTGTCAAGAACACGGATTTTGGTGAGTCACATGATATGGCGTGCACTTACATATTTTTATGTTTTGTACATATTGGGGACCATAGGGGATAGTTTTACTTAGTGTCGTTAATTTTTTAGCCTTTAACTGTCAACGGGAAGTCGTTTCGTCGCTTCGTACATCAGACGCCTCTGCACGCCGCAGAGTGTTTGGAAGCAGAGGGTCGAGCAATCCCCTCCAGATTATTTTACCCGGCCGAGACGCGCTACAGGCGCACTTGGCCCGCCGGAAGTCCCACGACGGGAGTACACATTGGTCGGCTTTTCAAACGCAAGTTGCACACGTTTGGAACGTGTTATCAAGTTATTGGATTCTTTCGTGGAGATATCGTTCGTGGAGTATATCACGTTCTTATTGGATCTACATATTGGATTATTGGACTTCTATTCTCGTATTGGTTGGGCTCTACGATCTTCCCTTTTAAGTATATTTACTTGTAGTATAACTGGTCTGTCCGTACCCAGGGTGAAGAGTTCCGCCGAGGGTACACTACCCAGCACGGTCTCCCACATTTAGACCACAAGTCGTTTCCCAGCACCGATCCACCGGGTGTGTTACCAGCCCATTACATCGGGTACACAAGGTGAGATGAAGAACAAATAGGACCAGGCGTCCTGTGTTGATGATCGGTTTTCTGCCAGCAGCGGACGATCGGATAGGACCGTAGGCGAAGGTTCGCGGGGTACCCCCCCCCCCGTAAGTTGGACGGCCGGGCACGATGGTGGTCAGGTTCTCGACACTACGGTGTTCGATTTCGAACTTGACTCCGCCACAATGGTGCGCGTGCTCGGATCACTTGGTGATCGTGGATATCACCGCGATGATATCTCGCGAAGAATTGATTACAATGCATTAAATGTGGAATCGTTCTGGAGAGGAGATAAGGAACGGCTATCGCCTTATGTTCTCGTTGTCGACAAAGACGGCGATGTCCGATCTGGCCGGGTGGAGGACCAGATCGGGATTAATAAGTTTTTTCCTCCCCATAAGGCTCCCACCGGAGCCGATCGGGACTATAGCAAGTCTTGCTATAGTTCCGGAAAGGATCAGGACTTTTGTCCTGATCCTATGCATTTAAATGGATGTTTGATGAAAAGAAAATTAAAGATGAAAACGACTTGGAGGCTGATCGGAACGATCCGATCCATTTTCCCAAGGTCACCAAGCAGAGGCTCAGAATGCCGTCCGAGGAAGACGACTTGGAAGAAAAGTCGCAGGTCGGGGATGGGGTTATCAAGGAAGAATACCTGACCAGGATGTATTACATCCACGAGTTAAAGCGATTTACTCGTGAAGATCAGGTCATGTGGATCTTAAACCCCCAGATCCCCGATCGCCTTCTCGGACCCACCACCGAGCCGATCCAGAGCGATCGGCATTTGATATTGGTGAAGAACCTTCTGGCGATGTTGGCTGAGATCGGCATAAACGTGCAGAACCTCGCCAACGTGCAGAAACTTTTCGATCTGGACACTTGGAAGTTGGAGATGTCGATGTCGACCCTCCATGATCATTTGATGCCGTTGGTGGGGGCGGTTCGCCGCCCAACTCCCACCGCGGCATTGAAGGCCGCTGAAGTCACGGCAGCATACGATGATGTGTTCTACGACGATAAGTCGTTGTATGAGTCTCCACCTGCCTCTAATAGCTCATCGGAGTTGGAGGTCGGTGTTGAGCGGATGACCATGGGGGCGGACCATACCCCCATGGGAGCATAAAAAGGACGTGTGGCAGCATGGGGCTGCATGCCGGTCGGTGCCCCAGGAGCCCCCACAGGTGTCAGTACCTCCAAAGGAGGATACCCACACGTTGCCCATGACCCAAGCTAACGTCCAAGTCATGTTTGAAGCAATGATGGAGCGTTTCATGGGAGATCGATGCAGATCACCTCCGCGCCTTCATGCTCAGGACCGATCTTCCCGGCAAAATGTCAATATTTGCCGGGATGTAGATATGGAGTCAGTAGCATCAGTGGACAAGGCCACTCGAGGTGTTAAACCAATTGGCAAAGGAAGACGCAAGCCGCAACCAGCTCGATTGCGCCGATCAAGCAAGAACAGTGATTATGACATGGAGTCGATCGGCGATCCGGATGACCACTATGGTTCAGACGATGCAGGTGCGGGCAGAACGCGCAGGGCTAATCTAGCCTCCACGACCGCTTTTGATTTCGGATCTACTGCGATCCCGCGCATTCGCATGGCTGCGACTACTGATCTCAAGGATTTCACCAGAAAGGACACAGACGAGGAGCAGGCCAGGTCGTGGTTTGGTCGGGTCAAGTCTGCTTTCTTACGGGATCAGACACCAAAAAAGGAACGGTGTTTGATCTTTAGAGATCTGCTGAAAGGACCGGCTGCGAACTGGATCCAAGAGTTGGTCGGGATGTCCAATATGACTGGGATCTGCTATGTTCAGAATTTGAGGGGCAGTACTGCAACTCCGGATTCTCTACCGCCCGCAAATACCATCATATGCAGAAGCGGGGCGACGAGACACCGATTGATTACTTGCACCGCTTGAACGTGGCTGCAATTCTCGCCGGGATAGTGATCAAGGAAGGCAACCAGCCGATCGGTGCCGCTATGGAGCACGTGGGTCACTACATCAGTACCATTGATGACCAAGAGCTGGAAGATCAGCTCACTCTGCTGCGCCTCAAAGATGTGGGGGAAGTGGAGCAGACGTTGCGGACGCTGCAACACTCACGCAGCATGAGGGCGAAGGTCGCCGTTGGATCGGGTAACTACAGATCGAAGATTCAGACCGACCCTGTGAAGAGGACCCTAACCAGATCGGCCCGTGCTGTTAAGGCGATCGTGAATGAAGACAGCACTGGGTCGGAATAGGAAAGTAGCGGCCTGTACAGTCGGGATTCAGACGAAGACCAGTATCGCCACGTTTTCGTCACGGAACCTGCCCCAAGAACCAGATCGACTCCTAACCAGGCAGATCGGAAGGGCAGGAGTGGGAACAAGTCCGACCCGGACCGACCTCGCAAGAAGTGTTCTCACTGCGGGTCAAGCAATCATGACGTTGGGGACTGCTGGAAGAAATTGATATGCAAGAAGTGCGAAAGACGCGTTCATCCCACAGATCACTGCCTCTTCGTGTGCAAGTCATGTGGAGAGATCCACGAGGCCGGCCAGTGCAAGATCGAAGAGTTCTTCAATATGATGCGCAAGTGGTATGTTCCGGGTAAGCACGCGGGGATGCTCCCACCGGACGTGGAAAAGATGTTAAACTAGAACGCTCGCCAGGTTGGAATCTGGATCGAGACGAGCGATCTACGTTTGGCATCTATGCATATGTCGGCAAGGAGAATGAAACCGACAATACATGTCCTGTTCTCAATTGCGTCGATCGGGATCATCCGGTCTACGATATCACGACCGATGAATATTCCCGATCGAAGGTGGTCATGCAGCTGGATCTGCTGCCTGGGGAGTCTCGCGGATACTGGAAGTATCATGCGCCCGACAAATGCTTCAAGCAGGCGAAAGCCTGTGGTAAAATTAACAACCAGAAGGCAACGATATTGTTCGACTCTGAGGCCGAAGTTTCAATTATGGACTCAGCCTTTGCTCGTAAGGTCGGATGTCCTATAGACGATACCCAGAGACAAGAATGCGTTGGAATCGGTGAAAACTCTTACATGACCGAAGGAAGGACGCGCGTGAAGATCACCCTATCGGGTTCGTTGGTCTACTTCTTCAGCGCTTGGGTTGGCAAGTTGGCCGGTCAGGATGCCCTGTTAGGCATGGATTTCATGGTGCCGGCGGGTATTCGACTTGATCTGTATCATGGAGTGCTTACAGTCCCGGATGAGGTCAAGATCCAGTTAGCTGTGCGGCGGCCCCTATACGGATCGCACACCGATCTGGTCAGGTGGAACCAAGACGTCACCATTCCAGTCGGCCAATCCGCTGATACCCCGGTCGACAAAGGTTTTCGATCAAGGAAGTTATGGGTGACCAGGGGAGATCGGTGGGTGCCGACCTTTGTGAAGAGCGCCGGCCGATTTGATTTTGTCCGAGTCACTAATATCGGTGACAAGCCGCTTACTCTCGACAACAATACTATTGTAGGCATGAGGCTGGCGGAAGGGAAGGTGCCAAGAAAGGCGGGGTTCGTCTCGATCGGATTGAGACGGTATGTTGAGTGGAAGAACTTGGCATACCAAGCAACCACCGATCTGATTAGCGATGATGGACCTGTGGAAGAAGATACCTCACCTATGGTGGAACTACACAGCTATGTAAACCCAAAGAAGATGTTAATACTAAGAAAGGCACCGCAGTCGCCGGAAACGGTGGACCATCAAGCAGATGAGCCAAGATTCGTCAACATGGTGGCGTCACAAGAACAGGCGACAGCGAAGCCGGGAATAGAAAAACGGGAACATGGGTTTGCTGGGGCGGACGACGATGGCGCGCCTGAGCAGATCGATGTCGAAGAGCAGCCCGCCGATCGGGAACATCAGTGTGCAACTGATCAGGACGTTTTAGGTGATGTTGCCCCAGAAGAAGATCAAGTTTGTATACATGAGGGCGGGGATCAGTACATTCAGGAGCTGGAGAGCCAGATGGCAGTCCTCCCTGAAGTGTCTGCCGATACGCCCGAAGTCATCTTGGACGATCTACAAGTGGGTGATCGGGATATCAACAGTCCCGATCAGATCGATCAGTTTAAGAAGATCATATGGAAGAAGAAACATCTGCTGATCGGGAAAGGCAATGCCTTACCCCCTGATGCTCTCGGAGCGATCTGTGACATCGATGTTGGTGATGCCAAGCCGATCGTCCAGCGATGCCGACGTGTGGCGCCACAGTACCGTGAAAAATTGTCTGATCTTGTTAAAGGACTGTTGGCCACCAAGATCATTAAGCCGTCGACATCTCCGTGGGCCTCGCCGATCGTGATTGTGATCAAGAAGAACGGCGTCGACATCAGGCTGTGTATCGACTATCGGTTGGTAAATCGGTTGACCAAGCTTATGGTGTACCCGATGCCGTTGATCAGCGATCTGCTGGAAGATCTTTACAAGACCCTATGGTATTGCTCGCTGGATATGGCAAGTGGATTTTGGGTGGTTTCGATGACCGATCGGGATCGCGAGATTTCCGCATTTGTTACGCCGTTCGATGTGTTTGAGTGGAACCGTAGCCGTTCGGTTTGAAGAACGCGCCCCAGATCTACCAGAGGCTGATCGACAACGCACTGTATGTACACTTCAAGATCAGTACCGATCGGGACCCCACCGAAAACCATGATGTATTTACAGAGGGTGAACCCGATCGGGAAAGGATACCGTCCGTTCTGGGGAGGCGATCGTATATCGACGACATTCTGATCCCTGCTTCCTCATGGAGCGATCTGTGCGAGAATGTCAAACGGTTGTTGGAGATATGCGATCGCTGGAACCTGTCGATCAGTGCTGTGAAGAGTTTTTGGGGCATGTCCAAGGTCGCCTATTTGGGTCATATGCTATCGATCAAAGGGCTGGAGGCTAATCCTAAGGATCTGGAGTCACTGAGCAACCTCTCGTTTCCCAGATCACTGAAGGCAATGCAATCCTTCCTAGGGAGCCTAAATTACTACAGCCGCTTCATTGAAGACTTCGCGATTTACGCAGCCGTGCTGTACGAGCTCCGGGAATTCGACTACCATATGTTGCGCGAAGGAGATCGGGCAACTTTACGAGAGGGCTGCGACTCTGATCTGCCTGCAGATTTTCCGCAGGTGGAGGCAGACGATCACATTAAGCGTTCAAAGGTTTCTTTCGGTATGCTGAAGGCCAAGATGGCGACGGCATCGATTCTGAGACACTTCGATCCGGAAAAAATGCCGATCGTTATTGTGTATGCTAGTAAGTGGGCCATTTCTGCCACTCTAGTGCAAGAACATGATGGAGTGTACCACCCGGTCACTTTTACGAGCCGGAAGTTGAATCCGAACGAAGTTAACTATGGGATAGTCGAAAAGGAAGTTCTGGCTTTACTACGGATTTTGGATGTGTGCTATAACCTGCTGGTCGGTCGACCTGTAAAGGTCCTTTCGAGAAAGTCGACATTGGACTGGCTATTATCGGCCAATGGGATGGACGATCGGCTCGGCAGATGGTCAGCGATCTTGTCACAGTGGTCCCTCGAGGTCGTCAAGTGCACCAAGGGAGAGGAAGAGATATTGGGCACATTGGCTGCCAGTATCACACCTCGGTCTGAAGTGGATGAAGCTCTGATGGCGATTGCCCCGAGGAAGCAACCTAGACAGTCAATATCGATGCCGCCACCCGTCGTCGATCGGGATGAGGAACTTCTGGTCTTGAGTTTCGACGGATCGGCTAGCGTGAAGAAGAAGGTCGGCTCCTATAGTGCCATATTGTGAAAGTTACCACAATGGTCTATAGTAGCAGCCGCCGCTGATTTCACGCCCGACATAACCGTCAACGAGGCGGAATATCGGGGGCTCCTTCTATGTATCGATCTGCTGTCATCACAAAAGAAAGGTCGGATCATCATATGTGGTGACTCCAACCTAGTGATAAGGCAGATCACCGGGGAGATCGACTGTAAGGCACCACGGCTGAAGTTGCTGAATGATCGGGTGATGAAGGCACTGAAAGACTACCCTAACCACGAGCTATTGCACGTAAAACAGGATTGGAATAGAAGCGCCGACCACCTCGCGACCCAAGCCATGCGGGACCAGATCGGGACGACGATCACCGAGGAGGCCGTTCTACTTGAACTTATGGATATAAACAGGCTCCCGGAGTTGATCAAACCCAAGGTCAGCCCCGATCAGGTACATGTGATGGCGGCGACTAGATCGCAAACTCAGAAGTATCGCCGATCGTTCCAAAAGGAAAGGCTGAGTGAGTGCGTTGTACAACAGCTAAGGGCGGAACGGATCCTCAAGGCTCAGGACGAAGAAGAGTGGATCGTCAACTTGAAAGCCTATCTGCGCGTTGAACTGTACAAGTTAACGAATGTTCAAGTGAAAGAGTGTTTCAAGATCGCGGACAGTTACGATGTAGATGACAATGGATTGCTATATTACTGCCGTGACGTTGACCAAGACAGTTCCGATCGAGATCGACTAGCGAAATTGGTGGTCCCTGAGTTGCTACAGCCGGATGTCCTTCATCACTACCATGTGAGTCTAGAAGGGGGACATCAAGGCATAGTCAGGACATACCACAAGATCAGGGCCCACTTTCACTGGAGAGGACTTTTTCGGAGCGTGCAGAAATATGTGGGGTGTTGCACAGATTTTGAGACTGGAAAGGGCAGACCGATAATCAAGGGGCGATCGCCCGGGAATATCGAGGCTACTTACCCTTTCCAGGTGATAGCAATGGATCACATACCGTCACTGCCCAGATCGACACGCGGCAACACTGAACTGCTGATCTGGATCGACCTGTTCCCTGGTCTGGTGATCGCAAAGGCTAGTGCATTCCGATCTGCGGAGCAGATCGCCCAGCGTTACGAGGAATGTGTGTTCAGAAGGTTCGGCGCCAGCGAAGTTATCAGACACGATCGGGAACCCGGTTTTATGGCTGAGGTGTTCCGATCGTTCAAAACATGCTAGGCCAGAAGCAGAGCGCGACGATGGCATATCGTCCGCAAGCGAACGGATTGGCTGAACGCATGGTGCAGACAATCACAATGGCGATCAAGATGTATGTGACCGATCCGGACCAACGTGACTGGGACGAGTATGCAGAGAGACTGGTATTCGCACTCAACTCTTCAACCGATCGGGTCCGAGGAGAAACGCCTTTTTATCTGGCGTATGGATGGGACCCTCGATCGACACTTGAGGCGGCGATACCGATCGGCTGCACTCGGACCCGCGATCGCGATGCCCGTCGTTGGCGCATGCAGGTCCAGAAGCATTACCAGCATGCGAAAGAAGTCGTCAATGAAAAGTTGCGTCAGGACACACAATATCGAGCAGATCTGAATAACGATCAGGTCCGCCCTCATGGTATTGAACCAGGGGCGAGGGTATGGTTATACCTCGATCGGGTAAAGGAAGCCTATGCGAAGAGGTTGGCTCATATGTGTCACGGTCCTTTCCGTGTATCAGAGCTGATAGGTGAGCGCGCTGCCCGTCTTATCACGATCGGCACAGATTACAAAGTTTTTCCGATCGTGCGCGTGTCCAAGCTGAAGCTGGTCAGAGAATTCCCCGATCGGCCTAAAATGCCCTGTCTGGTGGACAAAGCGGAGAGGTTCGATTTTGATGAGGATCTGCTGCCTGAGGACAGTCAGGAAAGGCCATTGGAAGAGGACGAATTCGAGGTGGAAAAGGTGCTAGATGTCCGATCGGTCAAGAAGACACGTTTCGGTCGCACCCACCGAGAATATCTGGTCCGCTGGAAGGATCATGACGAAGCAACTTGGACCAACGAACTTGACCTAAATTGTGGAGCACTGCTACGAGAGTTCGAGCGAGAACGAGTTAGTGGTAACCTCTTTGCAGTGATGCAGACTCATGAAGACGAAGATCAAGACACACAGTAGCACCGATTAGTATATCGATCGGGGTGAAAATGTGTAAGGTCTGAATTATTGTGAATTTTGTGATGAACTGTGATGAACTGGAGTAGTGGAATGACGAACGTGGTGATGATTTTCGCGATGTGGATGGAAACTGTGTATGATAACGTGTTGGTGCAAGTTTGGAGAGAAAGTGACGAGATTTGATCAAGGGATCAGATGATCAGGAGTTTGAAAAGAATGATGACATGTATTATGGATTATCTGGTCAGCTAACTGCCACATCAAGAATCGCAATCGCCCCACAGACGGCCGATAGTCAGCACCGGATGGTCTCCGATCTGGTTCTGGTGCTGATTGCGCCAGGGCTCCTTCCGATCGATCTGGACCAAAGCTTCCTTCAGGTCTGTGACCGGATCGTCAGAATGGAGACTAGGATACCAGACGACGTTGTCAGCTAATACCTCGGCTTTATCAACCCGACTCTTGGCCATATGGATAACCACAGGATATAAGAAGATGTCGATGTCGAATTCGCGGGCCAGCATCCCTCCCAGAACGAACTGGCATAGGGTCTGCCAGGCTTCGCCAGCCCGACTCCGGCGCCTCTTTCGGTTTTTCTGGAACGAGATCAGGCCTTGATCATGTTGCGCTCGACCATGAGAAAGCACTAGATATTGCGTAGAGTCCCAGATCGCTTGGCGGTAGGTTTCATTGAAATCCTTCACTCGACCTAAGAACGAGTCGATCCACGCAGTCGATGCAAACATGGACCCCAGATTGGGGCGGACGAACACTTTCCATGGCTCATCTGCGTACAGACGGGCTATTTGTGGCGCTGTGACCAGGTCCGTCCGCCATGCAGAAGCGTCAGGAGCCTTTGGCGCTGGAGAAAAAATCCAGGAGTCCAGGCGCTATAGAGATCGGGATAATATCTGCTTGGTCAGGGCTGATTGGTACAAGCTATCGATCTGCCACGATGACCATGGCAAGGTGGCATCTGAAGTCAGCAATTTGAGAGGTCGATCTTCGGTCAACAACCCTTTCAATAGGGCGTGATTGCGCAGCCCAGATGTGCCGGGCTGGAACGAAGGCAACGGTCCGGTCGACTCGCGCGTCGGTGCAGCACCATCACCCTGGGAGATGATCGCCTTATTAGCCCCCGATGCAGGATTTGCAGGAACGGAACCTCAGCGTTGATCGGATAGGTACTTGGATAAAGCAGTGATCAAGAACTCGGAATCGCTCGATCCGCCCCCCGAGTCCTCTGCGGAGGAGACCTCTATACGCTTGGTGTGATCGGCGCGGGGGCGCGAGGGCGCACGAGATTTGGTGATTACAGACTTGTCACCTGCATCCGATCTTGGGCTTGGGAGATGCGCCAGCGTCTTGGCTTTCTTCTGGGGCACCGCTCGCTTCTCCTCGAGTTCGGAGTCGCGCGCTATGCCCCGCGCCCTTGAGCCCTTCGATGCGTCCTTACGTTTCTTGGAAGTTTTCGGAATTTCGGGGTGATTACTTTTGGCCAATGAGTGGCGTCGGGTCCGATCTTGATGCAGATCGACCAGAAAGGCCGATGCAGACCGGTCAGCGATAGAACATGCAGCCGGACGCCGGTGAAATAAGTCAGTCAACTGTTGGTAGCACCGATTTACGGCCGCCCAGCGACGGTTTGACTCCTGGGTCCAGGCGTCCGATCGGCTCTGGAAGGACTCGACCTTCCCGATCTGCTCCCGGACCACGACCTGAAACTCGCCGATCTGCCTCTCCAGGTCACTATGTTGGGTGCGGAGTAAAGTCCGATCGGACTGGTCCTCCAACCTCTGCCGGTTGACCACCGTGAGATGTTCCAGGAGGTGCGACCTCAGGCCTCCAAGCGAGACAGATCGTGCCGTGCGCCGATCAGCCCGTCCAGGATTGGTCAGAGCTGATCGCAATGATCATGCAACTGCCGATAAGCCGTAAATAAGGCGTCGAACATTTTGGCGATGTCGGCGGTCAACCGATCTACATGCAAAGGAGGGTCAGACCAGGTCCAAGATGAAAACAGACCGATCGGCTTACCTCGCGTTGCTTGTTGGACTATCTGGGCCCGGAGACGTGCGTTCTCAGCGGTCACCTCCTGCAACTTTGTGGGCATGGGGATCAACGTATCCACCTCTTTCCGCAGTTGTAGGAGTGAAGAATCCCTGATGTCAAGCTGGGACTGAAGCTCTTGACTGTTTTCCGGAGCTGATCGGCCTCGATCTGATGCCTGTCCGGTATGTCGGACCCTGAAGTGCTGTGAGGGATGTCAGATCGGGCCGATCTGGTCGGCGAACCGATATGGGGCGATGAGGAACGCAGGGCACCTGTAGCAAACAATGTCAAGAGAGGTTACAAGGCGATCAGGTGTACAAGGCAAGTACCTGGCGAAGGTGGACTCAGCGATCCGTCCATTGGTGAAGTCCACTTCTGTGAAGATCTGGATATGATGAGATCGGGCCGCTACCGTTGCGCGGCTGCGACCAGACTCAGGGGCGGCTGTGGCGAAGCGGACCCAAGCATTTTGGTCATTTTGCGTTAGCATCACACCGATCGGCTTAGCGGCAATCGGATTGGTGGAAATCAAGGAGGATTTTGGGCCAATCGTGTGCGGGAGGTGTCAAGAACACGGATTTTGGTGAGTCACATGATATGGCGTGCACTTACATATTTTTATGTTTTGTACATATTGGGGACCATAGGGGATAGTTTTACTTAGTGTCGTTAATTTTTTAGCGTTTAACACTCAACGGGAAGTCGTTTCGTCGCTTTGTACATCAGTCGCCTCTGTACGCCGCAGAGTGTTTGGAAGCAGAGGGTCGAGCAATCCCCTCCAGCTTATTTACCCGGCCGGGACGCGCTACAGGCGCACTTGGCCCGCCGGAAGTCCCTCGACGGGGGTACACATTGGTCGGCTTTTCAAGCGCAAGTTGCACACGTTTGGAACGTGTTATCAAGTTATTGGATTCTTTCGTGGAGATATCGTTCGTGGAGTATATCACGTTCTTATTGGATCTACATATTGGATTATTGGACTTCTATTCTCGTATTGGTTGGGCTCTACGATCTTCCCTTTTAAGTATATTTACTTGTAGTATAACTGGTCTGTCCGTACCCAGGGTGAAGAGTTTCGCCGAGGGTACACTACCCAGCACGGTCTCCCACATTTAGACCACAAGTAGATTCCCAGCACCGATCCACCGAGTGTGTTACCAGACCATTCCATCGGGTACACAAGGTGAGATGAAGAACAAATCGGACCAGGCGTCCTGTGTTGATGATCGGTCGTCTGCCAGCAGTGGACGATCGGTTCGGACCGTAGGCGAAGGTTCGCGGGGTACACCCCCCCCCGTAAGTTGGACGGCCGGGCACGATGGTGGTGAGGTTCTCGACACTACGGTGTTCAATTTCGAACTTGACTCCACCACATGAACTGTTACGCAAGACACTTATTTATTTGGATTTCGAGCAGTGTATGGCAGACACGTGCGTATTTTCAAGGAAGGACGTTAATGGTATAGTGATTGTTGGAGTTTACGTTGATGACTTACTGGTGACGGGAACTTTGGTGCAGTTAGTGGATAAGGTTTTCGAGAAGATGAATATAGTCGAGTGAAAAGGTCTTGTACCGGTGGAGATTTTTCTTGGAATACGGATAGGTTGTAGCCGGTGCGTACACGCACGGTGTGGCAAGCGCACAGAGGAAGACTTTCCAAAGAGGCGATGTGCCGCTACTTAGTCGATACGCCTTATAAAAGGTCTTAGTAAGAGATTAATCTCTTACTCGGGGCCAAGATTCCCTTGGTTTACAAGTTAGCACAATCTAACGCCTTGATACAAGGCTCCCTTAATAAGGGGGTAGATAAGGGAAGGACTTCCCTTACACTACAACACTCACTGCGCGCGCGACCGGTTGAGGTCGTGCGCCTAGCAGTCTTCAGAGTGAAATGTAAACTGAATGTATATTTAATATTTAATTAGCCTAAATTAATTAAACTAATGTAAACTATATGTAATACTAAGTAGAACTTACTCAACTCGTACCTAGCCGAAATGTGATGTACACCACCTGTGTACCAAGACGTGGCAGGCTGCCACGCCTTCACTAAGGGCTCTCGCCCTGATTGGGTAAAATAACCAATAGGTCCAAACCTTTTGGACCGGTCAATACCGACCTCAACCGTAGTGTACTTATGTACACAACATAACCAAATGTGACCAAATGTAACCCTGTTACATCCTCCCCCATCAAGACTATTGCTTACGCAATAATTGACTATAGTTGGAGAACTCCAACTGCTAGAACTTCTGGCTTCCCATTAGCACCTTTAGTGGTGCTGTGGATTCTCCTCAAGAAGAGGAGGTAGACTATTCCGATAACTCGGAGGTGGATGCCCTTGGGGATATCTCCCCAAGTCTGACCGCTCAGACAACGCCTAACGGCGATGTCGGGAACCCAATCCGTTCCTCACACGTGGGGAAAATGCACTAGCTAGTGCTCCACCCCTGCCAATGTCGGATGATACATCCGGATCGCCGAAGGCGATCATCACCAATGAGCTGGACGCAGCTCTAGAAGCCCAACTTGCCGCACGGGCACGAAAGGCTGCGTTACGCGCCCCCAAACGCCATCCACTGGCGGCATATAATTTTGAGGGTCCTCGTGATCTCCCAAACTGGGCTATAACCATGTTAAGGGATTGTTTAGCATTCTATACCCCTGGCCCTGCTACTGAACAGCCGTATCAATGCGAACTCCGGGAGGAACTCCGGAAACAACTCATCACGCAGAAGCAGCTCACTAGCGTCTCATACCGAGAGCGCCTCGACAGACAGGCACAGGGTTCCCCTGTTGAGAACCTCCGCGAGGTTCCTATCATTCTCTCCCCGGGAGAAAATGCTGAAGATGCAGAAAAGAAATTACGCGCTTGGGCTCAAGGGGAGAAACTACTCCCCAGCTTTAATGAGATGTACAACAGCTATTCCCACCGTGACGTTCGGGTCGAGAGGGAGTTGCGCACGGCGTTTGCCAGAGCCAAAGCGATGGTGCTATTACGTTCCCCTTATCGGACGCGCTATGCCAGCGCCCCTTCCCCCGACGCGGTTCCAGAGAACAGTGTGAGTGCCACATCTGCCTCCGGCGAACTCCCAACTACTGTGAGTGAAGGGGCTTCTCGAGCCCCTTTGGTCGATGACCCGCAGCGGGATTCTCCCGCTCGAAAGCGTCAACGACGTCACGGCAATCCTGCCGTAGGGGAGTCTCGGACTCCCACGAACTCTGTGAGTGTGGATAACCCTTCCACTTCACCAGATACTGGGTTTGACCCCGATGATGGCGTCGTGCCATCAGACGCTCCACATGATAATGTCTAGTACCCTCCGCATCGATAATTACAGGAGGAGGTCGCGCAATTGCGACGTGAGATTCGCGAGCGCTGTGATCGACACATCCATCGCATCCATGATGTCCACGAGGGACTCCGCGATGAGTGGGATGCCACTGAACGCTTCGGGAAGCGGCTTGGTTCTCTCGAGTCGACTGTTGCGGAGCTTCGTGGTCGCATTTTAGCCCTGTCGGACTTCCTCCGCCCTGCCGTGTCTTACGGCTCTTATGTGTATTCGCCTTACCAACCCCCTCCAAGAGGGGACCCGACTCCGGGTCCTGGTATGGCTTAAGCATACCTACATAGAAGGTTGGATGTGTACGCAACGTCTTCAGAATATCCAAAGTGTACGCCAAGCCCTTTCGGGATAGCACCTTAAAAGGCCCCACAAACCTGGGGCGAAGTTTGTTCCGCAACACGTTGGGAACTGCATGTGTAGGAAGATTCTTAGCGTTTAATAAAACACTTTATCCTACTTTGTACGCTCTTTCGTTACGACGACTCTTGAGGTCAGCCTGCTACTTCTTCTTGTCTTGGATTTCCGCCTTGGCATTGCAGACGTGTCGTAAGACACTAAGGCGCGTCGATAAGAACTTATCGATGTGCTTTCGCACAGATACAGGATGACATCAGGGAATCCTTCCCCTCAAGCCCTGGACCACACACACGTGGCGTCAACGGAACCCTCGGATTCACTAATCCGTTCACGTAAAACGGGGTAAACCCCGTAGATGCATGGACCGAATTGTTTATAGCAAATTCGTCCATAGGAAGCATCTCACTCCAACTCTTTGGAGAATCCGGACATAAACTCCGGAGGATATCCTCTACAACGTGATTAACGCGTTCCGTTTGTCCGTCCGTCTGCGGATGATCCGCAGTGGACATAAGGAGCTTGGTGCCTAGCATCTTAAACAGCGCGCCCCAAAACTGTCCCGTAAAACGGGGATCCCGATCCGACACAACGGAATCGGGTAGACCATGCTGTCGAAAGACACGGTATAGGAACACTTTTGCTGTTCCTTGTCCATCAATGGACTCTGGCACCTCCTCCAGGTGAGCCATCTTACTCAAACGGTCTACAAAAACCAAAATGCCGGTGTTGCCGGCCTTATCCTTCGGAAAACCGAAGATAAAATCCATACTAATGGATTTCCAACACTCCGTCGGAACGGATAAGCTCGCCAAAGGCGCAGATGAATCTGCAGAGGGTTTGAACCTCTGACACGTCTCACAGGTGCGAATATACGCACCGACCCACTTATACATCTTGGGCCACCAATACAAAGCGCTTAAAGCGCTGTAGGTCTTATCCCGACCTAAATGACCCCCGGTAGGGGCGTCATGTGCCTCAAAGAGGACTTTATACTTCAGTTCCTCATCATGAGGAACAACCACCCGCGGAGTGTCCTCCGCGCTCGTGCTATAATATAGCAAAGCGTCACAGTACCTGTAACGTTCTAACCGAGCTCTAGCTCGACTTGACAGGGTAGGCTCAGACGAGCCAAGTCCCTTTCCACCCAACGCGTTGATAAGCGCCGTACATTGTGCGTATTTCTCATACGCCTGGAGTATGAGATCCGCCACAGACGAGGTGATGAATGTCGCGTGAGCGAGCTCGTAATCGGGACGACGCGACAACGCGTCTGCAAGCACGTTCTGCTTTCCAGGTTTATACTTAACCTCAAAGTTATACTCCGCAAAGAAGGAGAGCCAACAGGCCATCCGTTGGGAGAGATGAGGCGACTTCGTCGCTGTCCGTAAAGACGCGTGGTAAGTATAAACCACGAACGGCTTTTTGATCCGAGTAGGTGAACCCTAAATTTAACAAGGGCATACTTCATAGCAAGTAGACCCTTATCATGAACGGGATCATTCCGTTCCGCAGCTTTAAGCCTCGACTCAAACGCAATCAAGCGTTCTCGTCCCGCATCGTCTGCTTGTAACAAGCACATCCGATTGCGAAATCGGAGGCGTCGCAGACGACGCTAAATCGTTTCCCAGAATCTGGGAGAGCAAGAACGGGAGCTTTTAACAACCTCCACTTTACCGCTTCAAAAGCGTTTTGGTGTTTGGTTTCCCAACACCAATCAACATCCTTCTTAAGAAGGTCGGTTAATGGCTTCGCCATTTCAGCGTAGTTCTCGCTGTACTTGTGGATATAGTTGGTTAGTACAAGCGACTTCCGTAAATATCTAAGATTTACAGGCAAAGGCCACTCCACAATGGCTTTCACCTTCGCGGGATCCGCCCGCGCTCCATCCTTACCGATGAAGCATCCGAAGAAAGGGATTTCCTCAGCAACAAATATACATTTGGATGCGTTTGCATATAACTTATTCTCCCGCATACATTCGATCACCGCTCGAAGGTTTATCATGTGCGTCTAAGTTGTAACAGAAGGCGTAAGCCTCGAACGGTTGCCTGGGGTAGGCGAACTATTGTCGTTGGAGGAGATGTCCTTCAACGAGTTTGAGACTGCTGTAAAAGCAGTTGAACTCGACGAGATCGTCGTGTTGCGTCCGGAAGAGGAGTTGAACTCCTCATCCACGATGGCCGAGTCAGTTTTAGTGCAAACCAAACAGGCATTGAATGCCCGAAGCGGTCTCAAGATCCTCGCGGATCCTGAGGACCCTTACCATTCCTTACTTAAGTAATTCGGAGATGTCATTAGTGACAACCCGCCGATGGGGTTACCACCAGATCGGGGAGTCCTACATTAGATCGATTTGGTTCCTGGAACCAAATACTGCGTCACTAGGCAGTAGCCTCTCCCCAAGGAGCAATGCGACGTCATCGACGCATTCTTCAAGGGGAAAGAAGAGGCAGGGATGGTACGGGAGAGCAAGCCTCCCCATTCATCTCCCACTTTTATTGTTCGAAAAACCGAACGGAAAGTGGCGCATTGTGCTTGCTTACAACAAGCTTAATGCAGCTACTGTACCCATGCAGACTCCGATTCCTCGGAAGGATGTCCTCCAGAACAATATGGCGGGCTGTACTGTGTACATTGCCTTAGATCTGGTGGACGGGTATTATCAGGTGCTCATGCGAGCATCCGATATTCCGCTTACAGCGGTCAGCACGCCTAGTGGCATTCTGTGGGAGTGTCCACCAGCAACGTTTAATCGCTTGGTGACTCAACTCTTCCGCCCTCATAGAAAGTACGCTCAGACGTACTTCGACGATATATTCGTTCATAGTCTCGGGGAAGGCGGCAACTTTTCTGATGTTCACCTGTCACGCTATTCAGCATCCGATAGGACTGCTGACTACTGGCCTCGAGACTCTTCCCGGGACCCATATGGGGGGAGTCAATTGCCCCATCTATTGGAAGCGCATCGCGCCTATCCACAGAGGTATTTACCTCTACCACCGTTGACTCGCTGGTCTCACCTAATATGGCGTGGTCGGAATTAATTCCGACGTGCGGAAGAGACGAACTACGGGTATCTCCGCTTGGAAGCGCCTCGCGCTTAACAACAGGGGTCTCTACCCCTACCACTGGAGTCGCAACATTCTCGCCTAAGATGGCGTGGTCGGGAGCCCCGACCTGTAGAAGAGACAAACCTCGTGTATCTTCTCTAGGAAGCGCCTCGCGCTTAACCTCAGAGGAATCCACCTCTACCACTGGCGACTCACCAGTCTCGCCTATATCGGCGTGGGGATTAACCGCCAAATACCCCTCGTCTAGGAACACTTCCTTGACCTCATTGGGACTGATCATCTCAGACATCCCAATCTTTGGCATCTCACGCCAGAATCGCTTTTGCGATCGAGCAAAGGTGGGTTCATGACTCGCCACTGCTTCACCCGATCGCGGGTGCGTTGAGCCAATAGTCTTCCAGTCTATCCATGGCTCGTGGCGTTTCAGCCACTTCATGCCCAGAATGAGGTCATACCTCGAGTCCAAATCCAGGCCTAGGCAACGTTCTAAGCTGTCGAAGTCTGCAAACTTCAGCTTAAGGTCAATCGAGACATTGGATATAGAAACCTGTACGCCCGTCGCAAGACGGACCGTGACAACGTCACGAGAACGTGCATCTAAGGCCTCGGCATACAGCCGACTCTTCTCAACAAAAGATCGTCTGACATAGTTGTCAGACGCTTTCCAGAACTCTCCAAGGCTTATCAAAGCCTTTCACGTCCGCAAGGAAAACCAGCAACCTGTCTGGTACACCAACTCGGTGCTAGAAAGCACCGTTTCCCTCGGGGCTTTGTGCTGTCGTCCCCTACCCTGGGGATTAACAGCACTGAGGGATCCCGCAGTAGGGCGCCCCGCCCCTACTGGGAGCCGTCGTTTTCCGACGGCTTGGGAGAAGGCTTTTTCCCAACCCTCGGCCCCTTAAAGCGAGTATATCGCTGGGGGTTTCGCGGACATCTGTTCCGCAGATGATCCGCACTTCCACACAGGAGGCATCTCAGTGGTCCATTCCGCTGCAGAATGTCCAGGAGCTCCGCTTCAGAGCCCAGCGGAGCAGAGTCGGTGTGACTCTTAGCGGAAGCTTTCTCTTCCGCTTCGACCTGTCTCAGGTCCATGGATTCGGGACCCACCTTAGAGGAACGAAAGTTCCTCTCGGCGTTAAACGCCGTCTTAAACGCCTCCCCCAGGCATTGGGGTCGGCATCGGAAGAGCTCCGAACGTGCTGGCCATTCTCTCATGTCTCCCATAAACACGGGAATGGACACATCGTCCGAATACGCTTTCGCGTACATCCCTGCCAACAGGGTCTTAAGTTCTTGGATATATGTTTCCAAGTCCTTAGTGCCCTGACGGGACCTCAGAAACGCCAGCTCATTCTGGAAAACCAGATCAGCCATGGCATATATGTCCGTAAGCTTTTTCTTAAGGACTTCCCAGGTCGGGAACACGTCCATGACCGAATCAGAGCACGTAAATGACCATGCACGGGCTTTACCCGTATAATGGTTCAGTGCAAGTCCCACTTGCAAGTGATATGCGATCACATTTGCTGTGGCGAAGGCCGTTTTGACCTCTCGAAGCCACACATGAAGGTTATCACCCTTTTCACCTGTGAATTCCTTTATCTTAAAAGACAACGGGGGGCGCACCCCCGTGGACGTGGAATGACTTCCACTACAACTCGCCTCATGGGCGATGAGGGCATTGACCCTAGCCTTTACGGCCTCAAGGCCCTGCTCCACTAGGAGCTGCATGCCTTCGTCATCCAGTAAGGATAACAGCCTGTTAAAGGCTTCCTGCTGGACGAGGGTTAACCTTTCCCAATCGTCCCGATTCATCCTTTGCAGAGGATGCCGTAGCCTACCAACACAGGTGTTGGATTGACTACAAGTGCTACCAGATGTAGCCGGTGCGTACACGCACGGTGCGGCTAGCGCAAAGAGGAAGACTTTCCTAAAGCGGCGATGTGCCGCTACTTAGTCGATACGCCTTTAAAAGGGCTTAGTAAGAGATTACTCTTTAAATCGGGGCCAAGATTTCCCTTGGTTTACAAGTTAGCACGAGCTAACGCCTTGATACAAGGCTCCCTTAATAAGGGGATAGCTAAGGGAAGGACTTCCTTTACACTACAACACTCACTGCGCGCGCGACCGGTTGAGGTCGTGCGCCTAGCAGTCTTCAGAGTGAAATGTAAACTGAATGTATATTTAATATGTAATTAGCCTAAATTAATTTAAACTAATGTAAACTATATGTAATACTAAGTAGAACTACTAAACTCGTACCTAGCCAAAATGTGATGTACACCACCTGTGTGCTAACACGTGGCAGGCTGCCACGCCTTCACTAAGGGCTCTCGCCCTGATTGGGTAAAATAACCAATAGGTCCAAACCTTTTGGACCGGTCAATACTGACCTCAACCGTAGTGTACTTATGTACACAACATAACCAAATGTGACCAAGTGTAACCCTGTTACATAGGTGGAAGTCAAAGGGACGGATACACTATGGATCAAGAGGCGTCGATTGATGAATTATTGACGAAGTACAACATGGAGCATTCGAATTCGGTGCAGTTGCCGATTACTGACACGAACGATAAAGGCGAAGATGACAATTTCTTACCCAAGGCGTCAACAACGGGTGTTCCTACGCAAAAGATTTTCCAGTCTATGGTAGGAAGTTTACTGTGAATCTCAAGATGTACAAGGCAAAATATTTCTTTCGCAGTTCACAAGGTTACACGGCGCATGCATGCACCCAAGAGGAGTGACTACAAGTTGGCGAAGAAGATCATTAGGTACTTGAAAGGATCGAAGGAACTCAAGATACGTTTGGAGTGCAAGGCAAGGAGTGATGGTAGTTTACAGTTGGTTTGATATACGGATGCAGATTTCGCGGGCGATAAACAAGATCGAATGAGTGTGTGGTTGCGTGGTTTCCTGAATGGCATGGTTGTCGGATGTGCGTGAAAGAAACAAGGTGTAGTTACGTTGTCTACTGCATAAGCGGAGTTCGTGGCTGCTGCTGTTGGTGGCAAGGAAGTCCTAGGTAGCTGAAGGAGTTACTGGAGGAGATTGGCTTACGAGTAGAGATGCCGATGCAGTTACGAATGGATAATCACGCGGTGATTAGACAGCTTGAAGATGAGGCAAGTGGTGCGGCGTCAAAGCATGTGTATGTGAAGCTCAAGTTTCTCAAGGACTACGTCAAGCGCGAAGCAGTGAGACGACTTCACGTGGCCGGTGATGATATGATCGCAGATCTTCTGACGAAGCCACTGTGTGCAGCCGAGGTCTTACGCTTACGCGGTGAAATCGGATTGATGTAACTACAAGTGATTACACGATGATCGCGGAAGGAGTGTTGAAGATTTACAGGCTATGCGTGTGTGCAATATGGTACGATGCTGCATGAAAACTTCAAGTGATGCGCGACCATTGTGGTCACTTATGCATTAATGCATTTTTAGCTACTTTGGAATTTTATCTTTATATTAAGTTTTAGGTTAGATTCTTAAGTACGCATGTATAATTAGTATATTTTTTTACATTAAAACACGCATTTACATCCTGCCCTCGTGCGCCCCTACCCTGATCAAGTAGGGTGCGATTCTTCCTTAGAAACTTCCTCCCACGAAGGTAAGGCACTAGCGGCCGACACTGTCACAACGGGAATTTACACGTGCCCCCAACTCGTGTCAA
Organism: Peronosclerospora sorghi; assembly: GCA_026184515.1. Lineage (NCBI taxonomy): Eukaryota > Oomycota > Peronosporomycetes > Peronosporales > Peronosporaceae > Peronosclerospora > Peronosclerospora sorghi. The sequence goes on along the minus strand of CM047592.1, from coordinate 3,156,274 downwards.
TTTCCTACACGAGCATTCAAGGACGGACCAATAATGTTGAAGTGCCCCAGATTTGGCCGCGCCGTGGGTCGTGCGTATTTTGGCATTTGCGACTTTCAGTAAAGGGGTTTTGGGAAATTACCCAATTTTATGGGTCTTACACAGATTTGTATATACATTTTGTTAGATTAGGTTTTACTTAATTCTAATATACTTACTTCAGAATTCTAACTGTGGCACACAAGTACATAAGTACGCAGGTAAGACATAGTACGTTTGCAAACGCGAGGCACAGTCAGGAATTACTACTTGTTGGAACGGGGAAGTGGGATTATATTACATTTGCGGCCTGATTTAATTACTTTTGATTTACTTAAGTTTTGGAATTAGTCACGTAGAATATAAGTGGTTTCGTATTACGTGGTTATAGTACAAGCATATCTCGCATATATTATTACGATTTGGGAACACGTTATCTGCGTCAGGCAAGCGTAGACAGAAATACGTAATGATATGAGAAAGAGCATGACGTAGAGCGCAAAGTCCAACAAATAAAAAACTAGACCAAAAGGAAGGAAGCATGATTCGGACGCGCTCGACGAAACCCATGGACTTTGTACTTACTGCGTCCAAAGCTGACAAATGAACTTCTATCGGTCAACTTTGCGTCGCTGTTGTTTTTTACCGTATCAGTTTTCTAATCTATCGATATAGATCAGCAACACGCAGGTCGATCAGCTCGCCAGAGCACTAGGTGGATCGGGTCAATACGACGATCGAGGGTGTTGGGAATGTTCATCTGTCCGAAGTGAAAGGTCACCGCTATGACCGCTACCTGTTAGTGCTTAGCTTGCGGGAAGGTCGGGGATGCCCGAATAGAGTCATTCTTAACCTTTATCTGCTTATGGTACACGCCCATCAACATCCCGGAATATTACCAGCGAGACGGGCTGCTCGCCCCGATGGGGTCTGGATCGTGCCAAGGGTTCTGATCTCTGCACTTTTGCATACGTTTATTAGGCTTTGGGTCAATAATTTTGCTTCTACAATTACAAGTGTTCGTGATGACGAATTTGCTAGAACAGAGGTGATCATGGAGTTGGATATACCTGGAGAATCTTGTGGGTATTGGAAATCGCATGTGCCAGGAAATAAGCGAGTGCGAGAGTTCAGATCAACACTAAAATATCTTCTCTATTGTTCAACTCTGTCGCATTTTATTCCCGACGCCGCTTTTGTAGCTTGTTCAATCGTTGTGGGTGCCGAGGTGTTGAGCATCGACTGAACCATTACTGGGAGGTTGGGTGTCGCCTTAGTTCGAGTCAACGGCAAGAGTGTTTCGGTGTAGGCGTACTTCACCAAAATAGCAACAAGGTTAAGATAATCCTCGCTGGAACCTAGTATACTTTCATTTTGGTGTCGTGAAGGAACTTAAAAAATTTAGTGTTTCCACTCAAATTACAACACAAGAAGGCAGTAAATCTGTCCTTCTTGCTTAACCCCCCAGGTTCTTAATACTAACGTCCGAACCAAAAAATAACCAAACACGTTATGGACACACTTACCAAAGAGTCTCAGGCTGCTCCCAACTCTAGTGGCCCTAGATAACTGTTGCTTCCCTCACTTAGATGCTCACTTAAAGACCTTCTTGTATTAACTTGGTTTCAATATAGGAACAGTAAGGAAGGATTGCTGGAAGGTTGCAAAAGAATGCTGTGTACAGGGGAAATTAGAATCTATTAAGTATTTCAAAATCCTATATCTAAGCCAAACACTTCTTTTACCTACCACTTCTTGGCTACTTCAGTGCTGACTCCAATACTTGACAGTTACTTCTGATATCCTCCATAATCCGATCGTTCGTGAGACGGCCGCCCAGGATCGCATCTGATTGGTTGAAAATCTTCACCCAAAACTCCAATATCACACCAATCATACTCAGACCCTCCATAATCCGACCGGTTGTGGAACCGCCGGCGTGAGATGGCCGGTGTGAGACGACCGGTGTGAGACGACCGCCCAGGGTTGCATCTGACCGGTCAAAAATCTTCACCCAAAACTCCAATACTTGACAATTACTTCTGTACCGTCTGATCCCTGTTAGTAACTAACTCACATCAGTGTCATCCATAATTGAGACCAAAATGCTACTTCACCACAATCGCCCCTTGCGTAACTTCAGCGTAAGCAAGCAAAAGGCACGTACACAAATACTCCTTAAATGCCCCACTTCAGATATTCACGCGCAGATGGCTGCCTTTCACGTAACAGATTAGACATCATATCGTCTAGCCCATGTCTTTCACTATAAAGATACTCGAGCTCCATTCTCAGCTCTTCATGCTTCGTTTGCAAGCGCTTGTATCGATACTCCTCATTTTGAAGCCTCTCTTCCTGCAACGCGATTGTTTGCTGCAACTTTTGCGGCTGTTTGTGTCTTTCTTTCATTTGCGTATCTCGGTGTGCAAGCTGGACAGACATTTTTTGCACTTCTATTCGGCTCTCATCTCTAGCCATTGCGGCTAACTGTTTTTGAGTATCAATCTGCTCTGTAGTCTAGCTACTTCTTTAAGTTGAAACTCAAATCCCATATTGTCGGTTTCAAGCTTCTGTGCCGATGCCTTCAATCGCTCAATCTCATTGTGGGCCGTCGAAACTTGAAATTCCAGCGTAGATCTATCGGATGCCAGAGAAATCATGTCACGATTCAAAGCTTCCTTGTCCTGGCAAAGCAAGCGAATTGTGTTTACGTGAGCGCTTTCCTGATCGAGAGAGTGATTATATACTTGCTGAGCTTCATTCAATCTTAAGTCGGCTTCGACCCGAATCACTTCAAGTTGCCTTTGCAACTCAAGGTTCTGCTATTCTAATTCGATACGTTCATGTTGAATACATTCAATGTCTTTCATCCGTTCTTCATCAAGAGATTTTAATCGTTCAATCCGTGCATGTAATTTAGCATTCTCCTTATTCGTCAGCTCCAGTTTGTGAGCACAGCGGTTGAACTCGATTTTAAGAGCTTTGTTATTACGAGTGATGCCGTGCATCTGGCGTTGGAGTTTCTCGCACTCGATACGCCACTTATCATGATCCACGCTTTGTAATGAGAGTTTTCCCTCGTACATTTCCACTTTCTTTGCTGCGTCGTCCAGTTCCGCTCGCAGTTGTTCATATCCATCGCTCCAAGCGTAGCACCTCGTACTAAATCATTCATTCTCTCTAATTCCTTGCCACGATGTTAATGAGCTTGCACAACTCGAAGGCGGCCACTGATGACTGTAAACACTGAATCGCGCGAATCTCCATGATCAAATATGATTTTCCTACTGCGATGCTGTAGCATTTGCACACTCACTGATCCGTCCAGTACAATATAAACGCCCAATGTATTCGAGGAATCGACTGCTTCGCAGATTATCTGGTTCTCTAAGCATTTAAGAACTTTGACGCATTGATCGCGAGCTGCGGGGCATCCCAGAGATCTATAAAAACTCCTAGTTAAATTTGTGTAAAAGTTGTGTAAGCCCCCTATTATAGGAGCTTAACACCATTACCCACCACACCAAAATGGTGTAGTGGGGTGTCTGGCATCCCCCCACGCGGTTGATTGCGGGTTCAAACCCCGCAGAGATCGTAAATTCGAAAGCCCAAAATCTGGTGTAAATCACCAATAAATGGTCCAAAATTCGGTCGCTTGCGATAAACGCTTCGGCGCTGTCGTGGGGGAGTCGTTACATCACCGTAGTAGGAAAAAGAGGTTCCCGCCGATAAATATTCACTCTGAGTGCACCTAATGCGAGCCGGAAGTCATAAAAAATAGGATAAAAGATTCCCTATGTCCATCATGGAGCGCATGCAACAGCAACCCTCAGTATTACTTCCGCGATGTGCTAAATTTAACACTCTCTTATTGTAGGCATCGAAGCAGGAATACTGTCCGGTTTTCCGGCACATCCTAAATGCGACCGTTGCACAAACGTGCACCACGCATCGGATGCGCGGGCACTGTGGGTACACAATACCGTCTCACGCTGCGCGTCTCAACGCGGAGTGACCTAGTGCTCTTGAAAGTCTAACACTGAGTTGAAGCAGAAAACCTTCGTCTCGAACTCTTCGAAAAGATCTGGGGAATCAATCGCTTAAAACCTCAAGCGGTTCCAAGAGTCAAACTTTTCATAAGTCCCGCCCAGTTTTGATGGAGCGCTTTGGTATCAAACGCTCGATAATATAACGCCTATTCCCCTGATTATCAATCAAATGGGGCCGTTGACGTTGTGAAGCATGAGGGACGTCTTCACAAACTGACCGCCTTTTAGAGAAATTGTTCTTCCCTCGATGCGGTGTTGCATTCTCTACTTGATGCAAATCGCGACTTGTTGAGGGAAAAAGTCTCCCTTCAACTGATAGTTCTTGTTAGCAGACGGAACTCGAATGGGGTTTCACCATCTTGGAGAAACGAAAGCTGTCGCCTAAATATAGTGGGCCCTGTAAAGTACATACTGCTAATGGTGATACCTATACTTTTGACATCCAGCAGCAACGCAGCTGCATCCGACGTTTTATGTCGGGCGCCTTTAGTCTTATGTTCCGACTAACCGCGATTCGAGACGAATCCTCACGTTGACTGTCGTTACAAGCGAGGTCAGAGAGAAGCGAACGATAGTCCGACTTCAACTTGTCGTGAGCTCAGGAGACAATGGGTAGGTACATTTTTAGGTTACACTTTAGATATAACATTTTGCATGGATATTTTTGTTTTAGATAACCTTATATAATACACTTATCATTTTACTCTACAGTAGAACCTGTCTAAACTGATATCCTCGGGACCGAAGGGTTTTATCAGATAACAGAGGTTATCACTTAAGTCAGTTCTGCACACCAACCATACAAACACTCAAACCACAATTCACACAGAGAACCACAACCACAATCGCATTCAAAACATGCTCCAGCGCGGTGTTCAGCACACAACAATGACGGACGAAGTCCGCATTGCTTTGTGTCAGTACAAAAAGGACAACCCCAAAGTCACACAGAAGGAGCTCCGGGAATGGATCGAGAAGGAGCACAACACGAAAGTGGCCCAGTAGACTATCTCAGGCACACTCAAACGCTCCACTGAGCTGCTCCAGATGACGGACAACGTCAATCTGAGCCAGAAAAGCCAGCGCACGGTGAAATACCCGCAGATGGAGGGGATATTGGCGGTGTAGCCGTAGCGTAAACGCACGGTGCGGCTAGAACACAGAGGAAGACTTTCCTTAAGCGGCGATACGCCGATACGCCCTGATCTAAGGGCTTAGTGTGAGATTTCTCTCTCAATCGGGGCCAATATTTCCCTAAGTTTACTGTTACCGTACGCTAACGCCTTACTCTAAGGCTTCCCTTAGTAGGGAGTAGATAGGGGAGTTGCTCCCCTGCTACGACACTCACTGCACGCTCGACCATTCCAGGGCGTGCGTCTAGCAGGCTAGTGTAAATTTTAAACTGATTTATATTTAATATGTAATTAGTCTAACTTAATAAACTAATGTAAACTATATGTAGTACTAGGTAGAACTTACGTAATCCGTACCTAGCCGAAAATGTAATGTACACCACCTGTGTACCAACACGTGGAAGGCTGTCACGCCTTCACCAAGGGCACCCGCCCTGATTGCCTAAAACAACCAATAGGTCCGAACCTTTGGTACCGGTCGATACTTGACCTTAACCGTTGTGTATTTACGTACACCAACGTAACTAAATGTAACCCCGTTACATCCTCCCCCATCAAGACTATTGCCACGCAATAATCGATTATAGTTGGAGACCCCAACTGCCAGAACTCTGGCGTCGTTGAGCACCTATAGAGGTGGTGATGATTCTCCTCGAGAAGAGGAGGTCCTCTACTCGGGCGACGATATCTCAGAGGAGGGGGCCCTTGGTGATAGCTCCCCTAAGAATGACTGCTCCGACGACGCCGAACGGCGATGTCGGAAACCTAATCCTTTCCCCACACGTGGGGAAAATGCGCTAACTAGCGCGTCACCATTGCCAACCTCGATGGAAAATCCGGGTCGCCGAAGGCGACCATCACCAATGATTTGGACGCGGATCAGGAATCTCAACTTCCCGCACAGGCACGAGAGGCTGCATTACGCGCCCCCAAACGCCCTTCACGGGTGGAATATCGCTTTGGAGGTCCTCGTGATCTCCAAAAGTGGGCTAAGAACGAGGTAAAGAGGGGTTTAGCCTTCCATACTCCTGGCCCTGCGGCTCTACAGCCGCGTCAAATTGCGTGCCGGAAGAAACTCCGGGAAAAACTGCTCGCGCTGAAGCAGTTCACTGCCGCCTTATACCGAGAGCGCCTCGGGAAACAGGCGCAGGGTTTCTTTGTCTAGAACCTCCAATAGGTTCCCTTCGTTATACTACAAGGAGAAGATGCCGAAGAGGCAGAGCAAAAGTTCCGCGCTTGGGCGGAAGGGGAGAAGAGTCTCCCTGACTTTACGAAGCTTTACAATAGCTATGCCGAACGTGACGTTCGGCTGGAAAGCGCATTGCGCTTGGCGTTTGCCAGAGCCAAAGAGATGGGGCAATTACCTGCCCCTTATCACCCGCGCTATGCTAGCACCCGTGCCCTCACTGTGGAGCCGGAGTGCAGTGAAAAATCCGCATCTGCCTCCGGCGAACTCCCAACTACTAGGAGTGAAGGGGCTTTCCCCGCCACTTTGATCGCCGACTCGCAGCGGTATTCTCCCGCTCGAAAGCTTCAACGACGTCTCGGAAATCCTGCCGCAGGGGAGTCTCGGACTCCCACGAACTCTGTGAATGTGGGTAACCCTTCCACTTCACTAGATACTGGGTTTTACCCCGATGATGGCTTCGCGACATCAGACGCTGCACATGGTAATGTGGAATCCCCTCTAAATCGAGAATTGGGGGAGGAGGTCACGAAATTGCGACGTGAGGTTCACGAGCGTTGTGATCGACACAGCGGTCGCACCCGGGAAGTCCAGTATGGATTCCACGATGCCATGGACTCGATTGACCGCGTCGAGAAGCGGATTGACTCGCTCGAGTCTGGATTTGACGGCTTTCGCCGTCTTGAGGGAAGATTTGAGGCTTCCGTTGCGGAGCTTCGTGGTCTCATTTCGACCCTGTCGGAGATTTTACTCCGCCCCCCTGCCGTGTCTTACGGCTATCCGCCTGCTCAACCTCCTCCAAGAGGGGACCCGTCTCCGGGTCCTGGTATGGCTTAAGCATACCCACATAGAAGGTTGGATGCGTACGCATTGCCTTCGGAATATCCAAGGTGTACGCCAAGCCCTTCCCGGCTAGCACCTTAAAAGGCCCCACAAACCTGGGGCGCAGTTTGTTTCTCAACACATTAGAAACTGCACGCGTAGGAAGATTTTTAGTGTTTAATAAAACACTATCTCCTACTTTATACGACCGTTTGTTACGACGGCCCTTGCGGTCGGTCTGTTCCTTTTGCTTGGGTTTGCTTTCCGCCATGACATCGCAGACGTGTCGTAAGATACTAAGGCGCGTCGATAAAAACTTATCGATGTGCTTTCGCACATATACAGGGCTGACATCAGGGAATCCTCCCCCCTCAAGCCCTGGACCACACACACGTGGCATCAACGGACCCTCGGATTCACTAATCCGTTCACGTAAAACGGGGTAAGCCCCGTAGATGCATGAACCGAATCGTTTATAGCAAATTCGGCCATAGGAAGCATCTCACTCCAACTCTTTGGAGAATCCGGACATAAACTACGGAGAATGTCCTCTACTACGCGATTAACGCGTTCCGTTTGTCCATCCGTCTGCGGATGATCTGCAGTGGACATGAGGAGCTTGGTTCACAGCACCTTAAACAGCGCCCCCCAAAACTGTCCCGTAAAACAGGGATCCCGATCCGATATAAGGGAATCAGTAGACCATGCTGTCGAAAAACACGGTCTAGGAACACTTTCGCTGTTCCTTGTCCATCAATGGACTCTAGCACCGCCGCCAGGTGAGCCATCTTGCTCAAACGGTCTACAAAGACCAAAATGCCGGTGTTGCCGGCCTTATCCTTCGGAAAACCGAAGATAAAATACATACTAATGTATTTCCAACACTCCGTAAGAACGGGTACGCTCGCCAAAGGCGCTGCTGTATATGCAGAGGGTTTGAACCTCTGACACGTCTCACAGGTTCGAATATACGCACCGACCCACTTATACATCTTGGTCCACCAATACAAAGCGCTTAAAGCGCTGTAGGTCTTAACCCGACCTAAATGATCCCCGGTAGGGGCGTCATGTGCCTCAAAGAGGACCCTATACTTCAGTTCCTCATCATGAGGAACTACCACCCGCGGTGTGTCCTCCGCGCTCGTGCTATAAAATAGCAGACCGTCACAGTATCTGTATCGGTGTAAACGAGCTTTAGCTCGACTTGACAGGGTTGGATCAGACGAGCCAAGACCCTTTTCACCTAACGCGCTGATTAGCGCCGTACACTGTGGGTCTTTATCATACGCCTGGTGAATGAGATCCACCACATATGTGGTGACGAATATCGCGTGAGCGAGCTCGTAATCGGGACGACGCGACAACGCGTCTGCAAGCACGTTCTGCTTGCCAGGTTTATACTTAACCTCGAAGTTATACTCCGCAAAGAAGGAGAGACAACAGGCCATCCGTTGGGAGAGATGAGGCGACTTCGTCGCTGTCCGTAAGGACGCGCGGTATGTATAACCCACGAACGGCTTTTTGAGCCGAGTAGGTCAACCCTAAATTTGACAAGGGTATACTTCATAGCAAGTAGCTCCTTATCATGAACGGGACCATTCCGTTCCGCAGCTTTAAGCCTCAACTCAAACGCAATCAAGCGTTCTCGTCCCGCATCGTCTGCTTGTAACAAGCACATCCGATTGCGAAATCGGAGGCGTCGCAGACGACGCTAAATCGTTTCCCAGAATCTGGGAGAGCAAGAACGGGAGCTTTTAACAACCTCCACTTTACCGCTTCAAAAGCGTTTTGGTGTTTGGTTTCCCAACACCAATCAACATCCTTCTTAAGAATGTCGGTTAATGGCTTTGCCATTTCAGCGTAGTTCTCGCTGTACTTGTGGAGATAGTTGGATAGTACAAGCGACTTCCGTAAATCTCTAATATTTACAGGCGAAGGCCACTCCACAATGGCTTTCACCTTCGCGGGATCCTCCCGCGCTCCATCCTTACCGATGAAGCATCCGAAGAAAGGGATTTCCTCGGCACCAAAAATACATTTGGATGCGTTTGAATATAACTTATGCTCCCGCATACATTCGAGCACCGCTCGAAGATGTATTAGGTGCGTCTGAACATCAGACGAGCCGCCTTCCGCGCGACTATGATTGAATATATCGTCGAAGTACGTCTGAGCGTACTTTCTATGAGGGCGGAAGAGTTGCGTCACCAAGCTATTAAAAGTTGCTGGTGCATTTGAAAACCCATATGGCATAACAAGCCACTCCCACAGCACGCCACTAGGCGTGCTGACCGCTGTAAGCGGAATATAGGATGCTCGCATGAGCACCTGATAGTACCCGTCCACCAGATATAAGGCGCTGTAAACAGTACAGCCGTCCATATTGGTCTGGAGGACATCCTTCCGAAGAATCGGAATTGCATTGGTACAGTAGCTGCATTCGGCTTATTGTACGCATGCACAATGCTTCACTTTCCGTTCGGTTTACGAACACAAAAGTGGGAGATGAGTGGGGAGACTTGCTCTACCGTACCATCCCTGCCTCTTCTTTCCCCTTGAAGAATGCGTCGATGACGTCGCATTGCTCCTTGGGGAGAGGCCACTGCCTAGTGACGCAGTATTTGGTTCCAGGAACCAAATCGATCTAATGTAGGACTCCCCGATCTGGTGGTAACCCCATCGGCGGGTTGTCACTAATGACATCTCCGAATTACTTAAGTAAGGAATGGTAAGGGTCCTCAGGATCGGCGAGGATCTTGAGACCGCTTCGGGCATTCAATGCCTGTTTGGTTTGCACTAAAACTGACTCGGCCATCGTGGATGAGGAGTTCAACTCCTCTTCCGGACGCAACACGACGATCTCGTCGAGTTCACGTGCTTTTACATCAGTCTCAAACTCGTTGAAGGACATCTCCTCCAACGACAACAGTTCGCCTACCCCAGGCAACCGTTCCAAGCTTACGCCTTCCGTGACAACACCTGTCACGCTATTAAGCATCCGATAGGACTGCTGACTACTGGACTCGGGACTCTTCCCGGGACCCAGATGGGGGGAGTCAATTGCCCCATCTATTGGAAGCGCATCGCGCCTATCCACAGATGGTTTTACCTCTACCACCGGTGACTCGCCGGTCTCACCTAATATGGCGTGGTCGGAATTAATTCCGACGTGCGGAAGAATCGAACTACGGGTCTCTCCGCTTGGAAGCGCCTCGCGATTAACAACAGGGGTCTCTGCCCCTACCACTGGAGTCGCAACATTCTCGCCTAAGATGGCGTGGTCGGGAGCCCCGACCTGTAGAAGAGACAAACCTCGTGTATCTTCTCTAGGAAGCGCCTCGCGCTTAACCTCAGAGGAATCCACCTCTACCACTGGCGACTCACCAGTCTCGCCTATAACGGCGTGGGGATTAACCGCCAAATACCCCTCGTCAAGGAACACTTCCTTGACCTCATTGGGACTGATCATATCAGACATCCCAATCTCTGGCATCTCACGCCAGAATCGCTTTTGCGATCGAGCAAAGGTGGGTTCATGACTCGCCACTGCTTCACCCGATCGCGGGTGCGTTGAGCCAATGGACTTATACTTCCAGTATTTCCATGGCTCGTGGCGTTCCAGCCACTTCATGCCCAGAATGAGGTCATACCTCGAGTCTAAATCTAGGACTAGGCAACGTTCTAAGCTGTCGAAGTCTGCAAACTTCAGCTTAAGGTCAATCGAGACATTGGGTATAGAAACCTGTACGCCCGTCGCAAGACGGACCGTGACAACGTCATGAGAACGTGCATCTAAGGCCTCGGCATACAGCCGACTCTTCTCAACAGAAGCTCGTCTGACATAGTTGTCAGACGCTCCAGAACTGTCCAAGGCTTATCAAAGCCTTTCACGTCCGCAAGGAAAACCAACAAACCTGTCTGGTACACCAACTCGGTTCTAGAAAGCACCGTTTCCCTCGGGGCTTTGTGCTGTCGTCCCCTACCCTGGGGATTAACAGCACTGAGGGATCCCGCAGTAGGGCGCCCCGCCCCTACTGGGAGCCGTCGTTTCCCGACGGCTTGGGCGAAGGCTTTTTCCCAACCCTCGGCCCCTTAAAGCGAGTATATCGCTGGGGGTTTCGCGGACATCTGTTCCGCAGATGATCCGCAATTCTACACAGGAAGCTTCTCAGTGGTCCATTCCGCTGCAGAATGGCCAGTAGCTCCGCTTCAGAACCCAGCGGAGAAGAGTCAGTGTGACTCTTAGCGGAAGCTTTCTCTTCTGCTTCGACCTGACTCAGGTCCATGGGTTCGGGACCCACCTTAGAGGAACGAAAGTTCCTCTAGGCATTAAACGCCGTCTTAAACGCCTCCCCCAAAGATTGGGGTCGGCATCGGAAGAGCTCCGAACGTGCTGGCCCTTCTCTCAGGCCTCCCATAAACACGGGAATGGACACATCGTCCGAATACGCTTTCGCGTACATCCCTGCCAACAGGGTCTTAAGTTCTTGGATATATGTTTCCAAGTCCTTAGTGCCCTGATGGCACCTCAGAAACGCCAGCTGATTCTGAAAAACCAGATCAGGCGTAGCGTACATGTCCATAAGCTTTCGCTCAAGGACTTCCCAGTTCGGGAACACGTCCGTGACCGGATCCGGACACGTAAACGCCCATGTACGGGCTTTTCCCGTAAGATGGGTTAGTGCAAGTCCCACTTGCAAGTGATCCTCAATCACATTCGCTGTGTCGAAGGCCGCCGTTTCGACCTCTCGAAGCCACACATAAAGGTTATCACCTTTTTCACCGGTTAATTCCTTTATCTTAAAGATAACGGAGGGCGCACCCCCGTAGACGTGGAGTAACTCTCACGAAAATTCGCCTCACGGGTGATGAGGGCGTTAACCCTCTCACGCACGGTATCAAGACCCTGCTCCACTAGGAGGCGCATGCCATCCTGACCCAATATGGGTACCAGCCTCTTAAAGGCTTTTTGTTGGACGTGGGTTAGCTGATCCCAATCGTCCTGATCCATCCTTTACAGAGGATGACGTCTACCAACACAGGTGTTGGATTGACTACAAGTGCTACCAGGTGTAGCCGGTGTGTAAACGCACGGTGCGGCTAGAGCACAGAGGAAGACTTTCCTTAAGCGGCGATACGCCGCTACTTAGCCAATACGCCCTAATGAAAGGGCTTAGCGTGAGATTACTCTCTCGCTCGGGGCCAAGATCACCCCAGTTTCCTTTAGCGTACGCTAAAGCTTTATACTTACGCTTCCCTTAGTAGGGAGTAGCTAGGGGAGGTACTCCCCTGCTATGACACTCACTGCACGCTCGACCTTTCCCGGTCGAACGTCTAGCTGGATTCAGTGTAAAATGTAAACTGATTTATATTTAATATGTAATTAGTCTAACTTAATAAACTGATGTAAACTATATGTAATACTAGGTATAACTTACTTAATCCGTACCTAGCCGAAAATGTAATGTACACCACCTGTGTACCAACACATGGCAACTGCCACGCCTCCACCAAGGGCACCCGCCCTGATTGGCTAAAACAACCAATAGGTCCGGACCTTTGGTACCGGTCGATACTTGACCTTAACCGTTGTGTATTTACGTACACCAACGTAACTAAATGTAACCCCGTTACAGGCGGAGTGGTTCCATGCCAATCCGGCTCGCATCAACATCAGCAGCGACCTTCTCAAAGAGAGCGCAAGGAATATCCTGGACCGTCTGTATCCTGAACACGCTGCTTTCGAGTTCTCCAACGGCTGTCTCGAGTCGTTCAAGACTCGCCACGGGATCCAGTCACACCGCCGCTTTGGAGAGAGCGTAACTGTTGACATGGAGCTCATTGAGGACGAGAGGCCAAAGATTCGGGACATCCTTTGATCAGTACGTGCTCAAAGACATCTACAATATGGATGAAACAGCACTGTTCTATAGGATTCAGGTAAGATCTGGAATGCGTTGCAATTGTTTCCTCAACGTGATGATTAAACAAAGATTCACCTACTAGGCGGACCACTCTCTTGCGACCAAGCAGCTGGAAGGCCGGAAGCAGCACAAGGCGCGCCTCACACTTGCTGTCTGCTGCAATGGTGACGGTTCAAACAAGCTTCCATTGTGGTTCATTGGCAAATCCAAGAATCCGCGCTGCTTCAAGATCATCAACCTCAACAATCTCGGTTGCGTTTATCGCAACAATGCCAATGCTTGGATGACCCAGCTTGTCTTTCTCGAGTGGATCAAAGCATTTGATCTTCGGATGGCTGGCAGAAAAGTTCTTCTCATCATGGACAATTGCAGTGCCCTCGTTCCTCTGACGGAGCTTCCGGCTCGCTTCCAACTGAGGAACACAACCTTCTTTTACCTCCCACGGAACACTACATCAATGCTGCAACCATGTAATGCCGGAATCACCCGGAACCTAAAGGCCTACTACCGGCGCTCGTTCAACCGCCTCCTCTGGCAACGAATGGAGGATAAGGTCGTCGATCCCGAGAAAGTGGACATCCTGCAAGCTATTAGGCTTGCAGTTCCAGCATGGAGGGACGAGGTCAAGCCTGCAGCAATCGCCAATTGCTTCCGGCACTGCCGGATCCGCACTGTCACCCCCGACCTCGTACAGAATCAGCAACTGGTTGTTGATCAAGAGGAGGCCGCCGATATCCTAGATGAGGAATTCATGAAGGATCTGGATGCACAGGTCCAGCAGTTCCATTACCGCAACCCGATGGACATCAGCAACCTTCTCAACTATCCAGATGAAGAGGTGGTCACCTACCTGCCAGACCTCAACGAGGTGATTCAGGAGCACCTGCCACAGAGGTCGACAATGCAACTGTGGATGAAGACGACAGTGAGGAACTTCCTCCCATTCCAGCGGTTAACACACACATGATGATCCAGTCGCTTGAAACCTTCTGGATGCAGCAGGAGGATACAGAGGACTACTTCATGACGGCACTGCAGCGGATGAGGGACAAGCTCCGGGCGATCAGAACACGCCAGATGGTGCAGAAGGGCATTCAAATCTATTTTACACGAGTTTAAGTAGCACGTATGTAGGGTAAATCAGTTTACAAAAGTTGTGGGACCGAGAGAAATATATCGGATAACAGATCACGGAGGTTTATCAGTTCCAGTACAGTCAGCTCCCTCTATAACAGCCCTGTTTGTCTGGCCAGAATTTGCCTGTTATAGAGGGAGGCTGTTTTACACATAAAACAGTCCGAGTGATGATATTACAATTTGGCTGTTATAGGCAACATTGGATTTAGTATTTCCAGTGTCAAACATAGAATAATAAACTGTCAGTACATATTGGAAAGAGTTGTGTAGAGCATAACTATGTTAATTGCCTCTCAACTAATCTAGAGCCCGTCCCTTGCCTTTGTCGCGCCGGAAGAAATTCATGATTGTTGTCTGCTTGGTAGACTCTTTCCTTGCCGCGCTGACAAACCTCTTGTACTGGCGTAAGATTCAATCCAGATCCTCTGCGAGAGGACAACCGATGGCCTTGCCTTGGAGGCTGCCGAGCAAGACCGTGGCAGCTTCTTCAAGTTGCGCCCAGGTAACCTCCATGCCTTCCACAGAAGTGTCCTCCTCATCCTCCGCTTCAACAGCCTCCACCGCTTCAGTGGTTGACTCAGCGAGCACTTCAGAGACAATCTCCTCATCGGTGAGTGTTTCAACCACAGGAAGTGAGCCATCAACATCCAAGTAAGCAGCTGCTTCCATGACTTGGTGGGTGTCATCCTGAGGGATGCGGGCAAGCAGAGCCGCCACCTCTTGAACATGCTCTTGGATTGGCGGCACATCATCCTCGTTGATGGTGGAGCTGCGGCCAACTTGGTTGTCTCTAATGGGAAGAATGCCGGTCTTCTGCCAGCAATGGGCAATAGTCGAGGGTAAGACGTCGTTCCAGGCCTCAACAAGGGTGTCAATGGCCTGACGAATGCTGAACTTGTTGCCGGCAGAAAGTGGATGGTTGCCGTTCTGCTCGTACTCGTCGAGAAGGTACTTGATGTAACGAGTTTTGTACTTGACCTTGAAATTAGCAATCACACCCGCGTCGGCGGGCTGCAGGTGAGATGTAGTGTTTGGAGGAAGGAAATGAACCTGAAACAGAAACGGTCAATCGCTGACTAGATTAAGATATGAAGAGTGGATTCTGTAAGAGAGAGCACATTACTGTACCTTTACATGCGTAAACGATCCTCATATTCCTCAACATCATGAGGAGATGCGTTGTCCACAAGAAGCAGGATTTTTCGATCTTCTCCTTTGTACTTCGCGTTCAGTTTCAGCATGTACTTCTTGAAGATATCACCGCGCATCCAGACTTTCTTGTTGTGATGGTAGTCGACGTGCGGGAGAGAGCCCATGTCGGTAATGAGGTAACAACGGGGGTTGGCGGCCTTTCCGATCACAAGAGGCTTGAGCTTCTCAGTCCCTGCAAATGTAGGATACGTATCCGTCAGATGTTAGGGAACAAGCAACCAAAATTAATCGCCATTTCTAAACATGACATACCCAAAGCATTACACGTAAGCAGAATGGTGATTCTGGTCTTGTATTTCTTACGCCCCTTCTCTGCAGACTGGCTCAGAGTCTTGTTGGGCGACATGCGAAAGAAGAGCCCAGTCTCGTCACAGTTGAAAATGTCGCAAAGGGCGTAATCCTTAGTGATATCTTGAAGGGCTAGGCGGAACCCAGCAAGATCTTGAATTGGAGAACTCTCGGCTTCTCCATGGAGGCGATAAGACTTGATGCCGTGACGTTGCTTGAACCTTGAGAGCCATCCATCGGAGGCGACAAATTCAGGCTTTGGCTGGGCCGCGTTATTGATGCCGAGGGAGCTAGCAAAAGCCAAAGCCTTGGCGGCGACAAGTGCGTCTGTCAGAACCACATGATTTGACCGTGCCTGTGTAAACCAAAGCTTGACAGCTTTGTCAATCTGCATTTTGATGATCAAATCAATGGATGGTCGAGAAGTGTGCAATGTATTTTGCGCTGATGAATGCAGTGGTCACGTACCTGAGGGAACTCGCATTCACGCAGCCTTTTGCGATTGATGTCTGCGTTTGTTACCTCATCCTGCTTGGCCGCGTCCTTGTACTTGTTCATTTTGGCCAGAATGTCAGTGACCGTCTTGCGGCTGTCAAGGCCAAACATCTCCCTGAGTTGCTCGTGTGTAATGTTGCTGTGCTTTTCTGCGTAATCTATCAAGGCCACCTTTGTCTCAAGAGTGATTGATTGTCGTTTGGGCCCCATGATGAGTGCGTGCAGAAAGGAGATGTTGAGGCTAAGGTGAGAATAATAGGTTTGTGGGTGCTTTGGTTGGGGGTTTTCTGTTCGATTTATACCAATTATACCAACAAAAACTCGAAATTGAACAGAACAGAAATTTCTGTTCAATTTCGAGTTTTTATCTAAACATAAATAGATTGGTTTCTGTGCACCAGCACATTCCAACACCTTCTAGAATTCTCTGGCATATTCTAGTGCAATATATGGCAGTTGACACCCAAATTCCAAGACCCCTTGCAATAATGGCTGTTATTGTAATGGGGTGCCATTACATAATTGGTATTCGAGTTAGAATATCACAGTTTAATTTCAGACGCGTTGTCTGAAATTTAAATAAGATATTATAAGTTATTATAATCTACGAAGGAAAAGTCAATTCGGTATAAATACCGAATCTTGCAGGCTAACTAATAGTACAGTTAGTTAAAGACTTGATATTATTATATTAATTAGTTAGTTACTATAATATTAGCCTCTAAACCACCCATTAAATAAACACTCTTAATTTTGCGTTCTTAAGACAAAGTGAATTTATATTTACTTTTTATATAGGATTAGTTGTTATCAACTAATCCTTCCCTAATTGTATTGCGCGCTTCCTCGCAATTATAGTGTAAGCCAGTAACAGGATCAGTCCTGTTACACCTGGTAGCACTTTGTGGTCCGTCTTAACGACCACAGTTCCGTTCTGCTAGTTAACTAGCGGTGCGAAGATTAAGAGCCGTTTGCTCGGCATCATGTCGCGAGACATGGCGCCTGCCGAGCGAGAGAGAACGCTGGAAGTGGTGAATGAACACTTCCCCCACTTCTCGTCGCGTAGTAAAGACGCGACGGTGGAAATGGTTCGGTCTATGGGGACCGACATCATTACCTTCCTCCAGAGTAAGTCCACGGAGGAAGTGATATAGGTGGTGAATCGCTTTAGGCGAAACCACCTAGAAAAGCCAGAACGGCCCGCGCCAGAGGAAGCGCGGACCGCAACTGCACCTACAACGCATAGAGTTGAAGTGGAAAAGGCGCGACTACCGCTTTACCGGCGAAGGGAGCGATCCCCTTCGTAGATGGTTCGCAGAGGTGGAAGATGCCATCTCTGCGCAAAATAATGTTGACGAACGTCAACAGGCGTACTTCGCCACAACATGTCTGGGCGGCAGAGCCAGGGCATGGTCTATGAGTCGCAGAGCCACTGATGACTCTGCGTTCCTTACATATAAGGAATTTAAAGCTGAGCTAAAGCTCAACTTTCAGCTCCAGAAATGGAGCTAAGTAGTCGGCAGGAGTTCATGGAACTCCGGCAAGGTAAGCTTGACCTTCAAGCTTACGCTCAGAAGACACAATATTTTCTGTCAAATATTGTGTATGAGCCGGTGCCCCCTGCTATGCAGGTCACTGGCTTCATGAAGGGACTCAATGAAGGTCCCGTCAAACAGATTATCTACCGGTACCCGCCAGAGGCTATAAGGGATGCCATTGATATGAGCATCCGTGAGGAGTTCAGCATGCGATCAGCGTCATCGCATGCTGGGTACAGCCGAAGGGCTCAACAGCCCTTCGCTTTTGACATGCCGCAACAGCATGTCAATAAGGAGCAGTCAGGCAGACGAAGCTCACACTTCGTCTCAAGAAACAGCCACCCGCGCCAGAGAATGGGCGGTGGAGGTCCAGAGCCGATGGACCTATCGGTTTCGGTTGCTTCGTGTTCGAAGCAACCCAAATTTAAAAAGAACAGTCACTGCAATCGATGCGCGAAAGTGGGGCATTTTGCCCATGAGTGTATGGCACCGCGTCCGGTGCCACGCGGTCAGCGGACGGAACCGTCCGCTGCACGGCGACACCAACAGGGACATCACCCTGTTGGTGCAAAAAACGTAAATCACCAGTAGGGGCGGGTCGCCCTACTGGGAATGTTATCCCACATGCCGACATAGGGCATGTGAGGGTAATAGCCCCAGACGGGACTATGTCCTGTAAAAAGTTGCAGGGTGATGATAAGCCTCTTATCACCCTGGAGGTTAAACCGCACGGGAGCGATGTACCCATGAGAGCTTTGTTTGACACAGGAGCGTTAAACAATTTCGTTAGAACTCAGAGTCTAACGATGTTGAGCTTCGTGGAGGTATAAACCCCACGAAGTATGTTGTCGGTCCGGTTAGCAACAGGTGCAACCGTGACTATTCCAAAGCGTGTGATTAAAACACGCTTCAAGTTGAATGAACTGTCATTCGAGGATGAATTCATCGTCCCATCGTGGAATCCCATGGATGTCCAAGTTTAAACCTTCTATCGACTGGGTTAACCTATCGATCGACTGCGGCGGATGCACAGGATCTGATCACCCTGTGTGTAATCCGGCTGTATCAGAAGATACAACCGCAGCGTCAGACAGTCTGGTGGATATCGATGGCACCACCAGGTCTGTTCTGACACGATCAGCGGAAGGTACCTCCGCTGGTGAGAGTCCAGGGGGACTACCACACGCAACAGAAGAGTCGTTGCGTGTTGGAGAGAAACATTCCACGGGTGATAAAGACCACCGTGAGAATGAAGTGATATCCACGGTGGGAAACACCCACCGTGAGAATGAAATAGTATCCACAGTGGGAAACACCCACTGTGCGACCGAAGGTTCCTACACGACGAAAGAATTCCGTGTTGATGAGAGTGAACTCACGATCGAGTGCAATCGTGAGCACAACTCCGTGGTGGCCAGTGCCAACCACGTTGCGTTAGCCATGAACACGGGTGATAAAGACCACCGTGTCGCAGAAAAGGCGGCCGATCAGACGAGCACATCTGATCGCCAAAATTCCATGGTAGGCAGTGGCCACCATGATGATGAGTATTCGCACACGGTGAATCGTAATCACCGTGTAGCAGTCAATCAGACGAGTGCGTCTGATTGCATGGGCAGTTCCGTCGAGACGATCAACGTCTTGACGCAAACGGAGACCGGATTAGCTACCCAGTCTCTGTTGATGGAACACCCTCCGAATGAGAGACTTGCACGATGGTCAGATCGAACAGATCTGTATTATCGTAGCAACAGATGATGTAGTGGATATTAGTGAACGAATATCCACATTACAAGTGGAAACATTGGGAAAGAGGTTCCCAATGATCCAACCAAAGTTCAGCGCTTTGAAGCGCAGAGCTGGGAGTCGCTTAAAGCGAACTCCCCATTTTATGAGGTACTTCGGGAACACGCTGACGTATTCCCAGAAGAAGTACCTAGCGAGCTCCCTAAGGATAAGGGAACTCGTCATGAAATTGACCTCGTGCCAGGCACGAAGTATTGTTTTACGCGGCAATGGCCGTTGCCGCGTGATCAGGTAAAATCGATCGACGAGTTTTTCGAAGCTCGTCGTAAATCAGGCCAAGTGCGGGAGTCTACCTCACCGCACTCTACCACCACCTTTTGTGTGAAGAAGTCCACAGGTGGGTGGAGAATCGTTCACGCTTACAACAAGTTGAACGCAACGACGGTACCGGCACAGACGCCGATACCGCGAAAAGATGTCATCATAGATGTCATGTGCGGGAGCACCATCTTTAGTGCTCTCGATCTAAGAGATGGATTTTATCAAATCCTAATGCGTGAGAAGGATATCCCTCTCACGGCGGTAAGCACCCCAAGCGGCATGCTTTGGGAGTGGCTTGTTAAGCCGCAGGGGCTTCGAAATGTCCCTGCTACGTTTAACAGATGCGTAACGCATCTATTACGCCCGGTGCGAGAATTCGCACCGAGTTATTTCGATGACGTGTTCATCCATAGTAAGGGTGAACACGATAAAAGCGATGTAGATGTCCATAGGGAACATCTACGTCGAGTGTTAGAGCTTATGCGTAAGCATAAGCTCTATGCAAATCTAAAGAAGTGCACCTTTGGTGCACCTGAGATACCCGTTCTTGGATGTTTTGTGGGAAAGAACGGGGTGCGTCCTGATCCAGAAAAGATCAGGGTGATCGTTGAATGGCCTACGCCAAACAACGTTAAGGAACTTCGAAAGTTATTGGGTTGGCAACATATTTGCACAAGTATTCGTGCAACTATGCTGGGTTAATACGACCTCTTTCTCAATTACTTAAGAAAGATGTCGAATGGCATTGGGATACCCAATGCCAAGATGCTTTTGATGCTGTCAAGCAAAGCTTGACTGAAGCGCCTGTCTTGGCTATAGCCGATAACGAGCGTCCGTTCCACGTCGTTTGCGACGCGAGCGATTTCTCTATCGTCTGTGCTTTGATGCAGCGTGATCACGATGATCGTGATCGCGTAATGTGCTATCAATCGCGTCAGTTGCTCCCAGCTGAGCGCAACTATCCAGTGCATGACAAGGAACTCCTTGCCATGAAGTATGCACTGGCCAAGTTTCGGATCTATCTATTGGGAGATAGACCGTTTGTGGTTTACACGGACCATGCGTCGCTACGCACGACCGTCAATTCACCACACATTTCTCAAAGAATGGCTCGATGGCTGTCATTCTTTGCTGAATACAACTTTACGGTTGAATACAAACCCGGAAAGTTGAACGTGATAGCGGATGCGCTATCACGAAGGCCCGATTACGAGACGAAACCGTCCGTAATCGAAGAGCCAGTGCAAACGCGATCCGTTGCACTGCTTTGTCGTCGTCAATTATACGCCAGTACGCGGGCGTACAAAACAGACGAGGAGACACGTCTGTTGATTGATTACTTAG
>CM047592.1:3123194-3134661 GCA_026184515.1 Peronosclerospora sorghi | reverse complement strand
CGCGGATATTCGTTGATATGGTATTCCGTTTGCACGGAATGCCGGAATACATTGTCTCGGATCTATATCCGATATTTACAGGATGTTTCTGGCAAGAAACGTTCTCATTGTTGGGAACCCAGTTGAAGATGTCAACTGCGGACCATCCGGAAACGGATGGGCAGACGGAACGGGTTAACTGCGTTCTCGGAGACATGTTGCGATCATACGCACATGCCTTGAACAGTGGAGTGACTATCTGCCACTCACTGAATTCGCGATTAACAATTCGGTGCATGCTTCAACTAAGCATACACAGTTCTACGTGAATGCCTTAAGGCATCCACGAACCCCAGCTTTACTTGGCGGTACGCCAAATCTAAGTGGGGGAGGGACCCGCTCAAATTTTGAGCGAGTCAATGCGCAAGTTGCGACTGCAACTTGTGAACAAAACGATGGCCCTTCTACTGAAAGTACAGTAGAAGCGGAAGTAGCTTCAATTGAAACTGAAGCTGATGAATATGTGTCCGCAGCAATGGCTGCAGACAACGAGGACAATGCACCTACTGCTGATAAAGCAGTAGATGAATTTGTATTACAGCGCCAAGCTGTAATACGCTATATAAAAGATGCACTTGCCTCTGCTTTTGATAAGCAGAAGCAAAATGGAGACAAACAAGGAAGGAAGAACAAAAACTCATTTCTGAAAGGCGAATTGGTATTATTAAGTACTACCAATTTGCCTACACATGCAATAAGCAACTTCCCTACACGGAAGTTGCTTCCTAAGTACATTGGACCTTTCAAGGTCCAAGAGATTCGGGGGAATCCCTATACCTTAGACATTCCCACAGCAATGCGGCTTCACCCAACATTCTATGTTGGGCGGCTAAAGCCGTATCACTCGTCTTCGTCTTACGACGAGACGCAGAACCACGGAAGATACCGTGCTTCTCCAACTCTCCCAAGAGAGACTTGTAATCGGCTTCCAGCCGTTGATGAGCAGAGCGGAGAGTCATTACCTCCGCCTTCGACTGCTCAAGATCAGCCGTGCGCCGATCGAGCTCTCCCTTATAGCGGGAAAGCTCAATGTACAGAAGATCATTCTTCTGCTGGAGGGCAGTGTTCGCCCCGAGGATGTCGCGGACATCCTCGCGAAGAGACCGATATGTCTTCACACAGTGAGACATATCGCTGCTCAAGGAGGAATATCCCTCCTCGAGCTTGCGGAGCAAAGAACCATGCTCCGCAACAACAACGGCGAGGGAATTATCAACCTCCGCCGCCCCTGATTGATAATCAGGGGAATAAGCGATATATCCTCGAGCGCTTGATCTCGAAGCGCTCGGTGCCTTTGAAGAAGGGGCAGCGTACCGAGTACTTGGTACGCTGGATGGGATATCCCCAAGAGTTCGACTCTTGGGAGCCGATTGAGGTTCTGAGGGCCGACGCCCCAGACCTTTTGACTGAGTTTGAGAAGAAGTCTCAAACTCATAATGCGAAGTAGCATCAACAGTAGGTGTTGATGCATTCAGGGTATCAATTAAACCCTGAATTTCGGCGGGTAAGGAAAAACCACCGTACCCCCGCAACTCCTCCTTTGACAGACGAGGAGCGCCCTGCGTACACCGCGGGCAAACGAGGTGAGAAGGGACACCACACTTTAACCCTTCTTTGAGGCAAGCAAAATGGATGTATTCCATTTTTCCTGTTCTAGAGTGCTTTAAAAAGCGCTCGCGCATTACTTGAACTTTATTCACGTAATCATCTGGGCTTTTGTTGTAGTTGTCAACAAAAGCATTCCAACTCTGAGTCAGGGCGTCTTTATCGTCCCTGTTCTTCCTTGACCCTTTCCGGCTCGAATAATATCGAACCTGGAAAAAGAGGTCAATAAAGTACAGACGCCTATCGTATGTACTTCGTTCGAATCGACGTGACTGGATGTATTCGCAGTCATCCAGCACGTTGATATCGAACAACGTATACTGGCAGTCACGTTTACGGTGACCGCCACTGGTGGGGGCAATAGCCCATCAAGGGGTCCAAAACCCCACTCTGTACGGAACATGTGGTTCCGTACGAAGATACGCTTTAGAAGCGGCAGGCGCCGCTTCTGTTCGAGACCTTTTAGCAGGCGGAGCACCGCCTGCTTCAACACCACGCGCCGGGGTTAAATCACCCCGACGTGGAGAAGTACTTGGTCCAGGTGGGGCTCTGCGTTCCCGCAACCACCTGTGATGATCATTGTCGCTGTCATAGCAGACAGCGACACCAGAGTCGTCATCGCTGTTAGGCGATGAGCACCTAGCGAGTTTCGACTCGCTAGATCCTTTAGTGGGGACAGCTGTATCCCCATCACTTTGTTCGGAGTCAGAACTCCCGAACATGGCCCTCTTGGCAACACGCCATTCGGAAGTTGCCATCGTGCGAGATGTTGCATTAGCAACATCTCCCTGTTTCTTGCCAGATGCCGCCTTAGCAGCATCTGTGGTCGAAGACAGTACGTCTTCCGAACCTTGCGTAGTTGACGCTGCTAATGCAGCGTCACCGTTGTCACTCAACACCTCAGCACCTAGTGCTGAGGCGGAGGAAGAAGATCCTTCATTGTTTTCAGCAGCGCTCTTTAGAGCGCCGCCGCGTGCTTTGACCATCGAGTCGATGGTCAATCAGTTGGTGAATGAGAAATTCCGACCAACAAGTGCCACCTATGATTGGCCAAAATAAGAATTATTATTGGCCAACCATCGTAAGTGGGGGGTGATGTAATGGGGTGCCATTACATAATTGATATTCAAGTTAGAATATCACAGTTTAATTTCAGACGCGTTGTCTGAAATTTAAATAAGAGATTATAAGTTATTATAATCTACGAAGGTAAAGACGATTCGGTATAAATACCGAATCTTGCAGGTTAACTAATAGTACAGTTAGTTGAATACTTGATATTATTATATTAATTAATTAGTTACTATACTATTAGCCTCTAAACCACCCATTAAATAAACACTCTTAATTTTGCGTTCTTAAGACAAAGTGAATTTATATTTACTTTTTATATAGGATTAGTTGTTATCAACTAATCCTTCCCTAATTGTATTGCGCGCTTCCTCGCAATTACAGTGTAAGCCAGTAACAGGATCAGTCCTGTTACAGTTATAGAGGCAGGATTTTAGTTTGGAGTGGATCTCAGCCGAAGGCTGTTGCTGTTATAGGCAATATGCTGTTATATAGGGCGGAAAAAGTATGGGAAAATTCCGTACTGGGAAAAATCTGCCTGTTATACAGAGATGCTGTTATATCAGATGCTGGTATAGAGGGAGCTGACTGTATGAGGACGTACTCAGGACTGGAGATTTTTAGCAGTTTAGACAGGTTATCAGTTAAGGCAGTGTCATTTTAGGCAGGTTCTACTGTGTCCTATTCTATCAAATGTCGCTTGATAGAAATGTACCCATCACTAAATTAACGTGTCGCTACCCAACCGTCCAAATTCAGGTAGCCAGCCGCCAGCCACTCTCCTCCTCAACCATTAAACCAAAATCCTGACCAACGTCTACGTCAGAAACATGGGTGACTACGGCCAATACGTCGTGCCGAAGGCGGAGGAAATGATTAACTTTAAGGTAGGCCAGCCCGCGCCATCGATGCTCCCACTGGACAAAATCCGCCAAGCGGCGTCCCTGAAATTCAGCGAGACGGACCCCATGTTTCTGCAGTATGGCGTGATCAAGGGGTACCCGAAATTCCGACAGACGCTGGCCGAGTTCTTAACGAAAGGGTATCACCATGACGTCGACCCCGAGAAGCTCTTTGTCACGAACGGCGTGACGGGTGGCCTCGCGCTCCTTTGCTCGCTCTTTCTCCAGGCAAATGATCTCGTGTTTATGGAAGAACCGTCGTATTTCCTGGCACTGAGTATCATGAAGGATTTTAAAGTGAATGTGCGTCAGATTCGCATGGAGCAAGACGGGTTAGATATTGACGAGCTCGAGCGGCTCTTGCAGCGCGGCATCGTGCCCAAAATGCTCTATACGATCCCGACGTGTCACAACCCCACGGGTCGCACGCTCTCGACCGAAAAGCGCAAGCGCCTCGTTGAGCTCAGTGTCCAGTATAACTTTCTCGTGATTGCCGATGAAGTGTACCAGCTCTTATCCTTTCCGCACGTGACGCCGCCGCCCCCCATGTTTACGTTTGATACGCACGGCACCGTGCTCGCGCTCGGCAGTTTCTCCAAGATCCTTGCGCCCGCGCTTCGTCTCGGATGGATCCAAGGCTCGCTTAAGCTCTTGAACAAGATTGAAGCGTGTGGCCAATTAGATTCGAGTGGAGGTATCAACCCTGTCATTTCGGGTATTGTGCATGCAGCGATTTCGACGGGGTTGCAACAGCAACACCTGGACACGACGGTCCAGACGCTCTGGGCGCGGGCCGATGCGCTCATGCACGAGCTCAAGGCGCACTTGCCCGAGAATGTGTCGTTCGAGGTCCCGGACGGCGGCTACTTTGTGCTCGTGCGGCTACCCGAGAACATGCATGCGACGGAGCTGCTGCCCATTGCGCAGAAGCACAAGGTCATGTACTTACCGGGTGCGTCCTTTAGCCGCAACATGACCAATTACTTGCGTCTGAGCTTTTCCTGGTACGACTTGCACGACATGCAGCTGGGTGCGCGCCGCCTCGCGGACGCCATTCGCGAGTATCAGGACGTGCTGGCTTCCCAGCCGCACACGAGTCACGAAACGAGCACACCGAGTCAAAGCAACCGTGTGCGCGTTGCCGTGCACGGGCATACGGGCCGTCTTGGCTCGCTCATCGTCGGCGAGCTCAACAAAGGGACCGACCACAGTGCCACGTTTGCCGGCGCGATTGTCACGCGCCCCGAGACGAAAGCGCCAGCTCTGGACCTCGATAACGTCGACGTGGTCATTGACGTGACGCTCCCGGCTGGTACCAAGAAGGTGATTGCGTACCTGCGCGAGCAAAAGGAGGCGGGGAAGATGAGCAAGTTGCCGGCTCTGGTTGTCGGCACGACGGGCGCGCTCCCGCTCGAGGATCTCGAGGCCTACGCCAAGTTGGCACCGGTGGCGCTGCGGTCCAACTTTTCCGTGGGGGTGCCGCTCGTGTCGGAGCTCATCAAGACCGCTGCGTTGAAACTACCCGCTGCGGGCTGGAACGTCGAAGTCATGGAGATGCATCACACGAAGAAGCTCGACGCCCCGAGTGGGACCGCCAAGACACTGGTCAAGTCGCTGGCGTCCACGGGTGCGCCGTGTCTAGGGGAGACTGGACAAGCGCCGACGCACGCGTTGCGCCTCGGGGATGAAATTGGGCAGCACAAGGTTTTGTTTGCGGGCCCGGGCGAGCGCCTTGAAATTGTGCATCAAGCCACGCGTCGCGAAGTGTTTGCGATTGGAGCGGTGCGCGTTGCGTCGCAGGCTCCTTCCATGCCCATAGGCTTGCACTTGGATTAAGTCTACGTTTGCGTCATGTCTGTGGTTCGAGAAACGTAGAGACCCAGGGGGTGGTATTCTAGAGCGGGGATGGATCGTGTAATGAATCAAAAAACGAAATGTATATATCATTGCGGGGGGGGGGGGATGGTAGACACCGCTAGTATACTTCTCTGACACTGTAGAAGGGGGGGGGCAGCTTACTGTGTTGTCCTGCTTCCACCCAAAGGCTTGCGTGGTGCGGAGGAGGGGGTACTACTGCTTGAACCTACTTTTCCTATCTTGTGTTCCATGGTCTTTTGGACTATTCAACGAAATCACAAAGATCCGTACCTAGTCACGGACTCCATTTGGCGTGTCACGTGAATGCGGCCGCTTGGAATCGCGACAGACTCAGTCGGACACTTGTAGCGTTTACTAGTAGCTGGAAAAGGACGGACTATTACACGTTTGACGTGCATGGACGAGGAAATGGATGCAGCAGAATCTGGGGACAGGGCAAGAAGAACAAAAGACGAGTTGGTCAACTTTTTGGTGGTCAAAGATTCGTGAAATGCCATCAATGACTCGGGTCGAGTGTCTTTCCAGACCACGACATGGTCCTACTCACGTTAGTGCTTCGTGCGTCAAGGTGATACTTATGTGAATATATCGAACGAGCCACCTCGTTTATTTTTGTGAATCCTCAGTCATTGAGACTTTTCAAAGCGATAGAGACAAATAGTACGCGTATATTTAAGACTACTCGTACGTCGGCCATTCCGCTTCACTTGACTACATTCCGTCTGGCGAGCTTGGCTCGCAGCCATGTCAGGTACGTTTTCGCGAATGGATCTAGTTGAGTGTGCTTTCCTGCTTGCTTAAGTTGTCTGGAAAATTCTTCCTTTCCCAGTCTTTGCAATAAAAAGTCGAACACGGCATTCGAATTGTTCTCTTTACGTAAAGAGACGAAATTTTCCAGCAATGTGAGTACCCCGACACGCATGAGCTCGTTGTCCTTGACGTTCAACGCAGTAACCAACTCGTCGAGGTTGTGAAAAGGACGTAACACCTTGTCCAATGCCTTGATGGCCACAGGATTTTTCTTGGAGTAAAATGATAAGTAGTAGAGGAGATGGGATTCACTCTCCCAAGTTCGCGTGGATACCAATAGCTGACCTATCGTTACGTCTTGAGCTTCGGGGTTTGCCCGTTTGAAAGCCTTGAGGAACTCGTCAAGCGACTCCAGACGGTATGAAGATAAGACGCCACCGGTACCGAGTTGCAATTCATCTACAAAACGGCTAGGCGTCATTCCCTTCTTAACGAGAAGATTCATGAACCCTTCACGCAGCGTTATCAGATATGGGGGCGCGCCCGTTTTTGATGCCATCCCAACCAGCGCTCGCGACAAGCTTAGATAACCGAAATGAGTAGCGAGGGTTTCAAGCAGCAGGTCTGGGTACGATTCCACTAGCTTGTTCACCTCCTCTGCACTGCGAAGGCCCCTTTTAAGAGCAGCGTATTTTGAATACAAGTTGTCATCACTGGGCTTAGGAAACAGCCGAGTAATAGTCTTTAACGCATTTTCTCTTTCACGGAGAAAGGGTGTCGTCACGAGTTGCGCTGCTTTGGAAGACACATCCTTCACGAAAGCTCCGGTGACTCTCTCCTCGTCTTCCTCGTCCATTCTTGCGCGGACGCGAAGCGACCTTTCGCTTGTCGTAAAGCGATTTTCATCCACAGATTCAAAGGTAGCCTTGTCTTTGGTAGTTGAATGCTCGGATCCATGCGCGGCTACGGCCAGGCCATTGTTTTTGCCAGCGAGGTGGGCACTCGACGCCAGGAACAAGATGAGATCGATACGCATTTCGTTGCACTTGAGGGGGACGTCGGAGAATGAAGAATGAACGTGTTTCACCGGCTCCAAATCGTTATGAACTGGATTTCAGAGTCCTCGTCCACCGACTAGACAGCGATGTAAAGGCGCGCAGCGTCCCCTTTGTGCTTTGACTGGCAATTGAGAATGAATCCTTGCGACAAGAGCAGATGGTTGGGTTAGATACCATCGCTTGATTGTATACAGGTATAGGTTGTCCAGTTTACCTAATCGAGGAGAAAAGCGTCTACTTAATGGAATATACACAATTACTGTGGGATAAACCTGTTCAAAATAGTCTGTATACTTAATTATTATAATTAGGTAGGACCATTTGTTTTTAGTTAGCAATCTGTATTTCTTATCTTTTAGGTGCTAAAAATAAGGCAGCTGTACTCTGTTCTGAGTACTGTCTATTTTTGTACTGATAAGGTATGTAGGTAACACAACAGCTGTTAGCGGTATAGTATACCTGCAACAGCTCATGCATATAAATGTTAGGCTAGCTAATCACTTCTCAATAAACTTTGCATTGGATAAACATCTAATTGCATTCACTTCGTCGGACGTTCAACAATCTCTCAAAGGGTGTCACTCTCGCAACCTAGCTGTAATTGGTTGTCGAGATTCAGACACGAGACGATTGGTATATTTGACTTCACTATACGACTATTACGACTCGAGTTTCCTACGTATCTACGCTACGATGGACAACAAATACTTTCAACAGGTTATGAGCCCAAAGGGTCAAACCGTATCAAGTGACGACGGATCCCTTGAAGAGAAGCCGGCCCCGTTCGGAGCCGAAGGGATGCAGATTTTGGAGATGTTCAAGAAATTACGTGACCGCATGGACAATCTTGAGGCTTCCAAGGTCCAACCGTACATGAACAACTTTGGATTCAACAATTCGATGCGCCTAGGGACTCGCATGCGCATGGAGTCGCTTGAAAGCTCTCCGGAGATGCAACCGCAGGTGCCCCCAACTGTACCACCAAATGTATACCAAAATAACTTTGGTATGGGTGCACCTATGTGTAACAGGACTGATCCTGTTACAGGCTTACACTGTGTTGTGCGAGGAAGCGCGCAATACGGGAGGGGTAAGATTAGTTGATGACAACTAATCCTATACTAAAAGCAAATATAATATTCGCTTTACCTTAAGAACGCAAAATTAAGAGTGTTTATTAAATGGGTGGTTAGCGGCTAACAGTATAGTAATTACCTAACTAATATAATAATATCAAGTATTAAACTAACTGTACTATTAGTTAACCTGCATGATTCGGTATTTATACCGAATCGACTTTTCCTTCGAGATTATAATAACTTATAATCTATTATTTGAATTTCAGACAACGCGTCTGAAATTCAACTGTGATATTCTAACTTGAATATCAATTATGTAATGGCCCCATTACATCACCCCCCTTTAAGGTGGTTGGCCAATAATAATTCTTGTTTTGGCCAATCATAGGTGGCACTTGTTGGTCGGAATTTCTCATTCACCAACTGATTGACCATCGACTCGATGGTCGAAGCACGCGGCGGCGCTCTAAAGAGCGCTGCCGAAAACATCGAAGGAGCTTCTTCCTCCGCCTCAGCACTAGGTGCTGAGGTGTTGAATGACAACAGTGACGCTGCATTAGCAGCGTCAACAATGTAAAGGTCGGAAGACGTACCGTATTCGACCACAGATGCTGCTAAGGCGGCATTTGGCAAGAAACAGGGAGATGTTGCTAATGCAACACCTCGCACGATGACAACCCCCGAATGGTGTGTTGCCAGGAAGGGTTCTTCCATGTTCGGAGACAGTTGTGACCCCGAACAAAGTGATTGGGGCACAGCTGTCCCGAGAAAGGATCTAGCGAGACGAAACTCGCTAGGTGCTCATCGCCTAACATCCGATGATAACTCTTGTGTCGCTGTCATAGCTGACAGCGACAATGATCATCAAAGATGGTTGCGGGAACGCAGAACCGCACCTGGACCAAGTACGTCTCCACGTCGGGGTGGTTTAACCCCGGCGCGTGGTGTTGAAGCAGGCGGTGTTCCGACTGCTAAAAGAGCTCGAACAGAAGCGTCGCCTGCCACTTCTGAAGCGTATCATCGTACGGAACCACATGTTCCGTACAAAGTGGGGTTATGGAACCCTGGATGGTCTATTGCCTCCAACAGTGGCGGTCACTGTAAGCGGGACTGCCAATATGCGTTGTTCGAATCAACGTGCTGGATGACTGCGAAGACATCCAGTCACGTCGATTCGATCGACGGACAGACGATAGACGTCTGTACTTTATTGACCTCTTTTTCCAGGTTCGATATTATTCGAGCCGGAAAGGGTCAAGGAATAAACGGGACGATAAAGACGCCCTGACTCAGAGTTGGAACGCTTTTGTTGACAACTACAACAAAAGCCCAGATGATTACGTGAATAAAGTTCACGTAATGCGCGAGCGCTTTTTAAAGCACTCGCGAACAGGCAAAATGGAATACATCCATTTTTCTTGCATAAAAGAAGGGTTAAAGTGTGGTATCCCTTCTTACCTCGTTTTCCCGCGGTGTACGCAGGGCGCTCCTCGTCTGTCAGAGGAGGAGTTGCGGGGGTACGGTGGTTTTTCCGTACCCGCCGAAATTCAGGGCTTAAATAATACCCTGAATGCATCAACACCTACTGTTGATTCTACTTCGCATTATGAGTTTGAGACTTCTTCTCAAACTCAGTCAAACGGTCTGGGGCGTCGGCCCTCAGAACCTCAATCGGCTCCCAAGAGTCGAACTCTTGGGGATATCCCATCCAGCGTACCAAGTACTCGGTACGCTGCCCCTTCTTCGAAGGAACCGAGCGCTTCGAGATCAAGCGCTCGAGAATGTATCGCTTATTCCCCTGATTATCGATCAGGGGCGGCGGAGGTTGATAATTCCCTCGCCGTTGTTGTTGCGGAGCATGGTTCTTTGCTCCGCAAGATCGAGGAGGGTTTTTCCTCATTGAGCAGCGATATGTCTCACTCTTTGAAGACATATCGGTATCTTCGCGAGAATGTCCGCGACATCCTCGGGGCTCACACTGCCCTTCAGCAGAAGACTGATCTTCTGTACATCGAGCATTCCCTCTGTAAGGAAGATCTCGATCGGCACAAGGCTGATCTTGAGCAGTCGAAGGCGGAGGTAATGACTCTCCGATCTGCTCATCGACGGCTGGAAGCCGATTACAAGTCTCTCTTGGGAGACTTGGAGAAGCACGGTATCTTCGGTGGTTCTGTGTTTCGTCGTAAGACGAAGACGAATGATACGGCTTGAGCCGCCCAACATAGAATGTTGGGTGGAGCCGCATTGCTGTGGGAATGTCTAAAGTATAGGCATTCCCCCGAATCTCTTGGACCTTGAAAGGTCCAATGTACTTAGGAAGCAACTTCCGTGTAGGGAAGTTACTTATTGCATGTATAGGCAAATTGGTAGTACTTAATAATACCAATTCGCCTTTCCGAAAGCAGTTTTTGTTCTTCCTTCCTTGTTTGTCTGCATTTTGCTTCTGCTTATCCAAAGCAGAAGCAAGTGCATCTTTTATATAGCGTATTACAGCTTGGCGCTGTAATACGAATTCATCTACTGCTTTATCAGCAGTAGGTGCGTTGCCCTCATTGTCTACAGCCATTGGTGCAGACACATATTCATCATATGCAGCTTCAGTTTCATTTGAGCTTCTTCCGCTTCTACTGTACTTTCAGTAGAAGGGCCATCGTTTTATTCACAAGTTGCAGTTGCAACTTGTGCATTGACTCGCTCAAAATTTGAGCGGGTCCCTCCCCCACTTAGATTTGGCGTACCGCCAAGTAAAGCTGGGGTTCGTGGATGACTTAAGGCATTCACGTAGAACGGTTTATGCTTAGTTGAAGCATGCACCGAATTGTTAATCGCGAATTCAGTGAGTGGCAGATAGTCACTCCACTGTTCAAGGCATGTGCGTATGATCGCAACATGTCTCCTAGAACGCGGTTAACCCGTTCCGTCTGCCCATCCGTTTCCGGATTGTCCGCAGTTGACATCTTCAACTGGGTTCCCAACAATGAGAACGTTTCTTGCCAGAAACGTCCTTTAAATCTCGGATCTCGATCCGAGACAATGTCTTCCGGCATTCCGTGCAAACGGAATACCATATCAACGAATATCCGCG
>CM047592.1:3080970-3112341 GCA_026184515.1 Peronosclerospora sorghi | reverse complement strand
TTAATGGTCCACGACATCATGGTCCACGACATCATGGTCCACGACAAGCCTGGATAAGTACTCAGGCCTGGATAAGTACGCAGATCCGGATAATATCGAAGCCAGTACTTAAGTAACCAAGAAGTAACAAGGTGAACAGATACTGGAGTTAGATATAGGTTTTCTTAATACTTTTAATATAATCAAATTTTCCCCCTTAGCGACTAGTCGTTTTTAAACCAACCAACCTTTTTGACCTATACAAAAACTAAGTCTAAGTGCATCCCGAGGAAACCTTTAAGTGAACGCGTGCTAAGGCGTAATAAAGGTCCTTTGCGGTACCCTAAGTTAAAGGGGCAGCCTGAAGTGTTACCAGGAAGTGCCCATTTGCAGTGACTTTGTATTAAGGTTCGGACGTGAGTACCAATAACCTGGGTAGTATAAGCAAGAGGGGTGTATTCTATCGCCTCCTTGTGTTGTTTTTGAGTGGAAGTCTCGAAAATTTAAGTTCCTTCACGACAAACGGATGAATTGTTTGACCTGTGCCCAGGGCAAGCAAACGAAAAATTCGAGGTCCGTCAAAGACAGTGGCACCAACTCACCGATTGATCGTATCGGTTGTGTCATATGTTTGGACCTAAAAGGTCCAATCACCCCAAAAGACCGCCTAGGCAACAAATATATGATCAACTTTGTTGATAAAAAGTATAACTAAGTGCGTGTTTTTTTTGGCGAAAACAAAAGATGTTACCGCGAAGAAGTTTGAACATTCATGGCATCTTTTGAAAGGCAGTATAACTGCAAGGTTCGAATTTTACGTACCGATGGTGGGTACTAGTTCAAGAATCTCGATGGTTTCTGCATGCAGACTGGTGTTAAACGCCAAATCCGTGAGGCCAACAACCAGTCTAGCAATGGAAAAGCAGAACGCATGCACCGAACAGTCATGAAAATGGCCAGGTGCATGCTTTTCGCAAGTGGATTACCTCTCACTTTTGGGGCGATACGGTTCAATACGCTGCGTATATTTTGAACCGCAGCCCAAGCAATTCTAATTCTCGCCGTCAGTCACTTTGGAGGTGCTGACAAACAAACAACCGAACCTCGGTGAGATCGTTGCCTTCGGCTCGATCTGCAATGTGTATAGAAATCCTGGAAAGGATTCACTAGCACATCGTGCCCAGATTGCGGTTGTGGTTTGGAAAAGTGAAGAGGTCAAGGGGTATAAGGTTTACCTAAAGAGTGAACGCAAGGTTTTGTAACGCAACACATAAAAAATGTTGAACCTTGACCCCGACCAGAACCGTACACTTCAACAAAGTATGGTGGAAGATCGACAATCAGGGGGAGGGAAATGAATACCTCTCCGACCACCAAGAAGTCGAAGGCTCGCAACAAAAAACGTTGGCAACGCGAGCCCTGCGTCACGCGAAGTGTTTCCAAGTCCAAGCTTGAAGATCCGACTACTGCTGACGGAGTACAACTAAAACTCCAAGTGTAGTTGAAGATGGTGGGTCCATACATTTCGTTAGTGAAATGGACCCGAAGAGTTTTACTCAAGCAATGAAGTCGGCGAACAAGAACAACTGGACGATTGCTGTTCAGGAGGAGCTTAATGCTCTCGAACGTAACGAAGTTTGGAGCGTCGTCGAGAAACCTCAAGATTGTCGACCTCTCCACACGAAATGGGTTTTCAAGACAAAGCTGGACCAAGATGGGGAAATCGAACGGTAAGCTAGACTCGTTGCATCTGGCAAACAGCAACGTTTTGGTATTGATTACACCTTAAATTTTGCCGCCGTTATCGATATGAATACAGTCAAGTTGGTTCTGGCGTTGGCGACCAAGTGTCAGGTGCCTGCAAGGCACGGGGATATTCCAAACGCCTATGTTAAGGCTGAGGAAAATGAACACGATATTTTTCTGTTCATCCCCCAAGGTATGCATCTAAAAACCGATGCATGCACTCAAGATGGTCAAACCGAAAAAGTACTCAAGATCAGGAAGACGCTTTACGGCCTCAAACAGGCAGGATGACTGTGGAATAAGCTGATTCATGGAAAGCTTTTGGAACTGGATTTTACGCAGTGCTTGACGGACATGTTTCTATACGTCAAGCACTTGGACGGCGAAACCGTTATAGTAGGAATCTATGTTGATGACCTACTAGTAACTAAAACAAAGGAGGAGCTCGTGGAGCAGTTCTTTGATGATATGAAATGCCTCGAGATTAAGAATCTAGGCATGATATCAAAATTCCTTGGTATGCGAGTGGTTTTTGACACCAACTCGGGATACAAGTTGGATCAAGAAGTGACGATCGATGCAATCATCAAGGACTTCAATATGCAAGATGAAAACTCAGTACGAACACCGATCGGCACCAACTTTGAAGATACCTCGCTTCAACCAAGCGAACCTCTCAGCAGTGATGGTTCAATCACTATCAAGGATTTCTAGTCTTTGGTCGGCAGCTTGCTCTGGATCGATCGCTGTACCAGACCCGACATTGTATACGCCGTTCATAAGGCGACTCGACGTACTCATGCCCCCACCATCGCTGACTGGCAGCTTGCCAAGAAGATTTTGCGTTACCTCAAAGGTACCTAATATCTTAAGTTTTGTATGGGGCGTGGTGAGGTGGCGAGCAACGAGTTGAGCATCAAGGCCTATAGCGACGCGGATTACGGAGGTTTCAAGAGCGATAGGAAGTCAACCTCCGGTGGACTCATATTTTTGGATGGAGTTTTGGTGGCTTGGCTTTGCAAGAAACAAGGTGCCGTCTCGTTATCGACTATGGAAGCGGAATTTTATGCGGCTTCGACGAACGTAGTGATGCTTTTGGGATTCAAGGATCTCATAGAGGAAGTTCAAGTCAAGATGAAGCTTCCCATGCAACTTTGTATGGACAACCAAGCAGCAATCAAGATTTTCAAGGGCGACCAAACAAGTACCAAGATGAAGCATGTTGACATTCGAGTCAAATTTATTGTTTCAAAGTTAACGGATGGGATTATCGAGGCTACCTACGTTTTGACTCATGATATGATTGCTGATGGACTTACCAAGGCACTGCCTGCATCAAGGTTAGAAGAGCTACGCGCCACGCTCTGCCTTCAACATGTGTGATTTTCGAAATACACATTGAGGAGGAGTGTTAAAAATAGTATGTATACTTAATTATTATAATTAGGTAGGAATATTTTTTTTTAGTTAGAAATCTGTATTTCTTATCTTTTAGGTGCTAAAAATAAGGCAGCTGTACTCTGTTCTGAGTACTGTCTATTTTTGTACTGATAAGGTATGTAGGTAACACAACAGCTGTTGACGGTATATTATACCTGCAACAGCTCATGCGTATACATGTTATGATAGATAATCACTTCTCAATAAACTTTGCATCGTATAAACATCTAATTGCATTCACTTCGTCGGACGTTCAACAATCTCTCAAAGGGTGTCACTCTCGCAACCTAGCTGTAATTGGTTGTCGAGATACAGACACGAGACGATTTGGTATATTTGACTTCACTATACGACTATTACGACTCGAGTTTCCTACGTATCTACGCTACGATGGACAACAACAACTTTCAACAAAACCCTCCACGAAGGGAACACTTGGTGATTACAGCTATTATTTCAGTGTACATTCCTACCGTCCTTCACCCGTTGTAGCTTGCCGTGATAATTTCCATACAGGCAAGACTGCCAAGGCGTATATATACATATAAAGTCCAAGTTAATGATGCATTTGTATAGTTTTACTTGTTATTATAAACTAGGGGATGGTACCCGTCGTTCCGACGAGACGAGCCCAAAATTCACTGATAAAACCCAAAATTCACTGATAAAACCCAAAATCCAATGAACACGTGATCATGATCACGTGATCATCTTGACCGATTTGGCATCATTAGTCGTAAAGACTGCCCAAGTCCAAAGCGACATCTCTTTATCCTTACGATGCCGGTTATCTTTTTGAGCCGGCTGATGGCCACGCACTTTTTAAAGTGCACGATGAAGACGTGTTGGCAAGTGATGATGATGTGTTCAAGCACTTTTCGACGCCCGAAAGGCCTCGAAAGTTCTGGAACAAGGTCTTGAACGCCTTTTAGACACAACCGGAGCCGGGGCAGCTGCACGGACATTGTCGTCGGCGAGATGGGCAAGACGGTCTAGAATTCTTTAAGAAGAATGTTGTCGATGCCTGAATTAACGATAAACTTGCTGTTTCGGACAAAGCACAGGGCTCATTGATAAAGAGAAGCTTAGCATCCATGTACAACGACACCGCTGTGAATGAGGTAATGCGTGGAATCCTTGATAAAATGGACACAATCATCTCTGGTTGATGATGACGACTTAAAGACCATGACGCTCCTGTTGTCGCACTCGCTTTCGTTCTATAAGCTCAAGTTTAGCGCTGATAAAGTCGAACGATGATCTTACAATCTGGTCTATGGACGATCTGGACAAGGAAATCAACAAGTACTCGATGCGCGTGCGCGAGTGGTTTGGATGGAATTTCACCGAGATGGGCAAGATCATCACGGACAATCTGCAATACGCGAAAGCGTACTTTAGATGGGTATACGCACAAATGTTAAGTCGCTCGATTTTCAGACATTTTATCCGACGATGTCGAGGCTTCCATGCGCGAGGTGTGCGAGATTATCGATGGTAACGTACATCTTCGAGGAGGCTGTGACCAACATCTCGGCTTTATGTGCTCTTCATCTCCCTCACCGGGTACCGTGCTCAGCTTTTTATTTACTTGAAGAATCGCATGATTACCATTGCCCCCAACGTTACCGTCATGGTTGGTGGGCTTGTCAGCGCTCGTCTTATTTCACATGCTGGCATCTTGATGAATCTGGCCAATCATCTTGCTTTGACGGTACAGATTTTGGGTGCCGAACGTGTCTGTTAGTATCTTAACGTGTAATTGAATACATAATGGGTTCTTTAGAAATCGGTCAAGAATGATCACGTACGTGATCAGTGGATTTTATCAGTAAATTTTGGGCTGGTCTCCGACGAACTATTTTAATGAAACTACAGTTCATCTACATTTACTTTGAAAAAAAAGAAAATACTTTATTTTTATGCTGTCAACGACTTCGTGTGCACTCTCGGACATTGACTTCTCCAGATTTTTTAACTTAGCGCATAGCATACGACAAGCGAACAGGAAACAGATTCCGACGGACCTTATAGAAAGCTTGATCGCTCAGATGTTAATGTAATGCGCAGGATATGGCAAACGAACCTGCATGATCACCCGCCAAGACTTCAGCCTCAATCACACGTACAGAACACCGGTGGACAATGAGTTCCAGATCTACCACCTTATCTCCCTCCATCCGCTGCCGCAACTTCATGACAATTTCGAGCATGGCTTCAAGTTTCCCCATGATGCACCCATCCAATGTGGAAAGAGATTCATGTTGCCAACAAGCACCATGCTGTTGTAGGTGATACAAAACTGCGAGAGCTTCCTTGTCTGACCGGGCTTCGGCAACAGCCATCCCATTCACTGGTACAGGGCACCTTTGAGTCGAAAGGCGTACACCCCTCCCTGCATGAACCGTTTATCCAACCTCGCACCCAGGCACGTGAACGACAGTAGATGGTACCCGTCGTTCCGACGAACTGTATCATTGAAATGTCATTGACACAACAATATATCTACATGTAATTTGAAACCAAAAAAAGAGTTATTTTTTCCTGCTAGCGACTGCGTATCCAACCTCGAACATTGGCCGCTCCCATCATTGCAAGATTTTGCAACCTCATTCAACGTATTGCTTCCTCATAAACGCCGTTCGCATTAGTCGTATTTATGCATACTAAGCTTTTTAAAAGACGAAGATTTCCTCCGGTGCTCTCGACCGTGAAAAGGAGACACACAACTGGCCATACCAGAAAACGTTCTTTGTTGGAAATATGCCAACCTTGTGCAGCGTCTGTCACTTTGATATGTTAATCGTCATCGCATAGGCCAAGTACACAGGAAACCGCTTCAGACGGACCGTGTAGGGCAGGCCTGATTGATCAGTTGTGAGTGCGATGCACGGGATAAAGCAAACGTACCACCCTTCAAGACTTCAGCCTCAATCACACGTGTGGAAAACCGGCGGACAATTAGGCGCGTGCCATTTCAAAGCTCGTTAGATGCATCAAGATTCTGCAAGATCATGATTGATGAGCCAACTTTCAGTGTCAGTCGATTCGGTAGCCATCCACTCACGTCGAGCCGGTTCAAGAACTCTGTTTAGATTGAGTTTGAACCCTGTGCATCGTCATTTTTTGGGCGCTGAGAAATTCTTGT
This sequence comes from Peronosclerospora sorghi, assembly GCA_026184515.1. Taxonomy (NCBI): domain Eukaryota; phylum Oomycota; class Peronosporomycetes; order Peronosporales; family Peronosporaceae; genus Peronosclerospora; species Peronosclerospora sorghi. The sequence continues at coordinate 3,106,028 of CM047592.1, read as the reverse complement.
TTTCCCGATGTAACCATCATCAGCACGGTTGTGTTAATCTCGGCCACATTGTCATTTGCGGGCGTCCAAAATGGACGGTGGAAAATCAGGCACGTATATTTCTTGCGGCATCGGCAATGCCTTCATAAATTGTGTTGATCGGTGTGTTAAACTGCGATCCCATTTGGTGGTACGGGGCATCTTGTAGTCAAAAGGTGTACCTTCCTCTTGAATAAACTGTTCATCAAACTTACGTGAACGACAGCGCGCTATTGTACGCCCTGATGTTGGTGCGGAACGCCCAGGGAATAGGCATGCGTTTCATCCTACGTAGTGGCTCTGGTGGCTGTGACAATGGAGGTACGTAAGACACCTTGCCACGTTCGTAGCATATGGTGAAAAGTGGGCGTACAAGGGTCGATCCAGGACCCTTCACGTTCTCCTCGATCCAATGGAGCGCCCAGCAGTTGTGGCAGCAAATGTTAGCCTGAGTGATCACAAAGCGCAGTGAGGCGGAATTTGCGGGGATATCCTGACGTGAAAGAGGCAACTCCGGTTCATCGCTGCCTAAGCGGTCTTCCAGAAGCTGCCTTTCACGCTGAGCACGTCTTTCCACTATCTGAAGGCACGAGCACGCTGCTCCCGGGCCAGTTGGATTAGTTTTTCTTGTTCTTTTTGCGTCTAAACAGCACGTTGTCGAGCATGCTACTCCCGAGGCAGTAGGTTTCGCAGTATATGTTCTTCTGGCGTCTCAACAGCACGTTCTTGAGCACGCCGCTTCCGAGCCAGTCGGTTTCGCCGTGAGCTCGGACTCTCCGCTTGCGGTGGCATTGGGCGGTCGGAAACTAATGCGGAAGCAGGCAGGTTGTGCTATAGGACCGTAGTTACACAGGTTATTTCTGTAAGACTTACTTGTAATAACCAATGATAGATAGATAAGCGCTATTTGTAATTACCAATGACAAAGTTTAATTCAATCAGGTCCGAATCATATTATAGTTTGAATTCGATTAGATACGGGATCGCGACCATCATTCTGTTGTATACATAGATCGAAATATTTGATTAGGTACGGGATCATCGACGACCTGAATTCTGTTATTATATAGGTCGCTATCTATATAATGTATCTTCTATCCTATATCTATCTAGTATCTAAACTATATCATAACAGAATTCAGGTCGTCGTGATCGTGTACCTAATTGAATATCTCGATCTACGTATTTAACAGAATGATGGTCGTGATCCCGTACCTAATCGAGTTCGTACTATACTATAAATCGGACATAACTGAAATCGAATTTATACTTGGTTACAAATAGCGCTTATAAAGTTACGTGAAAAACTGCTCAACTTGATCATTGATTAGAAGTAGCGCTTTTACACTCTCGATAAAAGCTCAATATGCCGCCCAAGAAAAACAAGCAGCGCAAAAGCAGGAGCAGAACCTCGCACCCTCAAGTGCACGTGAGAAGCAGTCTTTACTTTCTACTACCAGCGCCTTCGGTGGATTCATTGGTTTCTCGAGTTTTGCGCAGTTGACGCCTCATGCAACTGTGGAAACTGATGTCAAGCCGGTGATGCAGAGCATCTACAACAGCTTGGACCACCAGATCGCACTGGCGTTAAGAATGTAGACTAAAACGATGTTATGACCAAAGTAAACGCGATTCAAATGTTCCTTCACGGGTTGCTTCCCTTTCGCACGCCGGTCGAGAGTCCGCCCGATGCTTGGCCATACATATTACGCAACTCTATACGTTTGAAATGCGGGACCAAAATGACCGTAAATTTCGTCATCTACTCAATGAGTTATCGGCTGCATTGACTGCGAAAATGCGACCTACAACATTTGTCCCGCATCTACACTGATTATTACCCTACTGGCACTTACTTGGCCATACACAATGTCAATGCAGATGTCGCGGTTCTCGCCAAAGAAGCTTTCAACACTTTGTTTCCGGAGACAAGCATGCAGAAGAGCGTGTTAAAAGAACATTGGGCGGCAATGATGAAAGAGTTCGAGACTTTTTTTAGGAAAACACCAGACACGTTTGATCGAATCCCGATGAAATCTGGTGAGAAAGAAGAAAGATATGAACGGTACATCGCTTCCTTGGTGCTAAGTATCGATGTCGTGGTCAAAATGTTTGGCCAACAACAAATGCTGGATGTATTGAGTGACGAAAATGCAAGCTATACTGTTCCCTCGGTAGTATTGTCCGATAAATTTACACACCTTGAAATTGCGTCGTCCAAACACCCGATATGCTCACGTGATATTGTCCGAAGAGCGATGTATATGGCATTTGTGACGCTAAGTACAAATGCGAAGGCGACTGTTGCCATGTGATTGGAAGCTTATGGTAAGGTGGTTCTCGGCACCATTCGTGACAAAAGTCCATCTAATCACGACGTCATGTGGAACGCTGTCCGTACATTTTTTGCAAAAATTCCCGGACGTTTGGCACACTAGCTCCGACTCTTGCAAATTTGTGGTTAGTGCTGTCTCCCGCAGATTTTTGCGCAGATAAGGCATTTATATTATGGTTTGAGCCGTTCATCGTTCCCGACGCTGCTGCCTTTCTTGTCGATTTTTCCCTTAAGTGTGGCAATTGATCTTTCAAGCAGTCAGTCTGCGTTGTATATGGGGTTCTGGAGGAGTGCTCGAAACTTATTGCGTCAAAAGACGCGAGATTCAGCAAGCCTCCTTCAATTACGGCTTTTTTCGACTGTATCGCCGCATGTTTCAGGATCTATCTTCTTGAGCGATGATGACAATGCAGCATGGTTAACGGCGCAAAATGTTGAGCATTTTGAGGTCAACTACGTAAATCAATTTGAAAAAATATTCGTATCTCTTCTTAATGGTGTGCTTAGCTCGCGAGACTTTCCAGATGGAGAAGTTGCAACATTCGGCAACAGTATGCTAAAGATGAGTAGTGGTTTACGAAGCTTTTCGACGATATAATAACAGTATTCAGGTCTTCGCGATCCCATACCTAATCGAATTCGAACTATACTATTAGTCGGACCTAACTAACTTCGACTTTATAAATAGCGCTTTTACACTGAAGTGAAAAACGATCTGACAAAAAACATTAAATACAATTTTGGCGTCAAAAATCGTGGTAGTATCATTGACATGCAGATCAGTATTAACGAGTAAATATTTGGTTAGAAATAGCGCTTTACATCTACCTATTTTAAAGTTTTCCGTCCCTGTGACGTTCCCGGACACGTAGTTGCTTCTATGCTTTAACCTTATGTACCATCCGCCCCGTCCGTACGACCGGATACTCTAATTCTATAATATAAAACCGAATGGTGGTCACGATCCCGTACCAAATCGAAGTCGAACTATACTATAAGTCCGAACTAATTGAATTCGATTAATCTTTGGTTGTTACAAATAGGTCTTATAGAAATATCCTGTCTAACTACGGTCTTATAACACACCCTGCCTGCTTCCGCATTAGTATCCCGACCCTTTAATGCCACCGAAAATTGAGAGTCCGCGTTTACGGCGAAACCGACTTGCTCGGGGGTTGTGCTTGAGAACGTGCTGTTGAGACGCCAGAAGAACAAGAACGACGAATCCAACTGGCCCGAGAGCGGTGTGCTCGACAATGGGCTCTTGAGACACAAGAAGAACAAAACAACGACGCCAAGCTCGGCAGCGGCAAGACGTGCTCAGCGTGGGAACGGCGGCTTCTGGAAGACCTCTTACGCGCCGCTGAACCGGAGTTACTTCTTGGACGTCAGGAGATCGCCGCAAATTACGCTTCGCTGCGCCTTGTGCTGAACCGTTCCAACGTCTGCTGCCACAACTGAGGGGCGCTACATTGGATTGAGGAGCGCGTGAAGGGTCCTGGATCTTCCCTTGCTCGCCCTCTTTTCGCCATGTGCTGCGACCGTGGCAAGGTGGCCAACTTCCCACCATTGGCACATCCACCAGAGCCGCTGCGGGATCAAACGCCTATTTCCCGGGCGGACTTGGTGGTTATCCACAACCAGACATTGAACGGACTGATTAAAACGATTTATGATGGCATCACCGATGCCGAAAGGAACGCACTTGCTTTATTGGCCACCGCAATCCCTGCCGCTTACAATAACAAATGTGGCCGAGATCAACACGGGCGTCTCGAACATGGTTCCGGGGGGAGTAAAAGAATTTCTCTTTGCCGACAAAACTGAGGATGGAGAGGGTGTGGTGAAGTGCTATTGAAAATTTTTGACTAGCATGTACCAGTGTACCAGTTTTCACGACGGATCGATCGGGTTGGCTAAAAGAATGGAGTGTTTTGGGATAATTGTGTGCTTGGAGTGTTTTGTACGCAGATTTAGGTAAGGCACACGGTTTACATGTAGTTTACATATTTGATTTCAATTGGTTATATAATATAGTGTTCGTATTACATTGGGTTGCATAAGTCGCCGCTCCGCAGGAGTCATTGGGAGCAGAGGGCTAGCACGGTCCCCTCTTTCTCATTTAATCCCGGCCAGGACAGAGCTTCACCGGAAGTCCACGACGGGAAGCTCCCATTACGTTGGCTCACCCCTCAACTCCCGCCACTTTTGGAACGTGTTTTTCTCGGCTGGGTTACTCACTGCGATCTACAGTCAAGTCCCATATATTGGTTGGAGTACTGCGATCTGCTGCCAAGTGCCAAGAATCTATTGGCTGTGTTACTCACTGCTTTTGCAGCCAAGCCCAGAACTTATATTGTCTGGATTACTCACTGCTGCGTGCAGTCAAGTGCCAGATTTTACCCGCATTTGGAGTGACGATTTCCGCTCCATTTGCAGATCGACTAAATTGGATTATCTTTTCGTTGGTTTTTGGATCAAGTACCCCAGAAGTGGTACACCCATACAGTACCTGCCAAGGTCCTCACTAAGCGACGGTCCACCGAGTGTGTGGCCACCCACACCAATGGGTACACAAGGTGAGACAGAAGACAAATCGGACTCGGCGTCCTGTAATGCCGATCGGTCACCCGATCGGCATCCACGCGAAGGTTCGCGGGATACTCCCCCCCCGTAAGTTGGTCGGCTGGGCACGATGATGGTCTAGTTCCGAACACTTCGGTGTTCGATTTCGAACTGGACTCCACCACAAGGGTGCAAATGCAATTGCGACGGACAGCTTGACGTGGATGGATGGCTGCCGCATCGACTGTCACTGAACGTAGGCTCACAAACCATGCTCCTGCGTAATCTGGATCCATCAAACGGGCTTTGCAATGGCACGCGCCTCATTTTCCGCCGGTGGTCCGCACGTGTGATTGCGGCTGAAGTCTTGATGGATGAGCATACAGGTTATATTTGCCTTATCCCGCACATTGCACTAACAACTGAGCAATACGGTCTGCCCTAAACGATCCATCGGAAGCGATTTCTTGTGCGCTTGGTCTATGCGATGACGTTAAACAAGTCACAGGTACAGACGCTGCACAAGGTTGGCATATGTCTCACAATGGGCGTGTTCTTGAATGGCCAATTGTACATCGCCTTTTCACGGTCGACCGCAGCGGAGAAAATCTCCGTCCTTTTGGAAGCTGAATCTCTAGAACGACGACTAATGCGCAACGTCGTTTATGAAGAAGCACTAGGTTGATTTAGGTGACAAATTGTCGCAATAATGGGAGCAGTCAATGTCCGAGATGAAAACGCAGTCGCTAACACCAAAATAATAAACTCTTTGATTTTTCAAACGCAAATGTAGATATACAGTAGTTTCAATTAAATTTCAATGAAACAGTTCGTCGGAACGACGGTTACCACCCCCTAGTATATATAATAACACAATTCATCTCAATTCATGTCTTCGATGCGCGCTCCCGTACCTAATCGAATAACCCTCTTTATGTATAAAACAGAATGATTGTCGCGATCCCCTACCTAATCAAATGTGAAAGAATTGTTGTTCCTATACCGTACCTAATCGAATATATTGATTTATCTATATAAAGAAAAATTGAAACAGAAAGAATTGACGTCGCTATCCGGTATCTAATCGAATTCGAACTATACTATATGTCAGACCTAGTTGAATTGGAGTTATCATTTGTTATTACAAATAGCGCTTATCTATCTATCTTCTATATAATAGCAGAACTTATGTCGCGATCCCGTAACTAAACAATTTGGAACTATATTGTAAATCGAACCTAATTAAATTCCACTTGAATTTAATAAAAAGCGCTTTTATCTATAAAGCCCACCCTACCTGCTCCCGCATTAGTTTCCCGCTCCCCAATGCCACCGCAAAATTAGAGTCCGCATTTAAGGCGAAACAGATTGGCTCGGGAGTGGCGGGCTTGAGAACGTATTCTTGAGATGCCAGAAGTACAACAACAATGAATCTAACTGGCTCGGGAGCGGCGTTATCGAGAACGTGCTCTTTATACAAAAGAAGAGAAAAACAATGACGCCAAGCTTAGTCAGCGGCAAGATCTCCTCAGCGTTAACGGTAGCTTCTGGATGACCGCTTACGCGCCGCTGAACCGGAGTTACCTCTTGCACGTCAGGAGATCCCCTCAACTTCCGCCTCGCTGCGTTTTGTGCCCAACCTGGATAACGTCTGCTGCCACAACTGCGGGGCGCTCCATTGGATTGAGGAGCGCGTGAAGTCCTGGCTCAACCCTTGCTCGCTCTCTTTTCACCATGTGCTGTGACCGTGGCAAGGTGGCCAACCTCCCACCATTGGCACATCCACCAGAGCCGTTGCGGAGTCTGCTGCAGGATCGAACTCCTATTTCCCGGGCGTTCCGCACCAACATTAGGGCGTACAACAGCGCTCTGTCGTTCATGCGAAGTTGGATGAACGATTCATGCAGGGAGAGGTGTACGTCTTTCGACTCCAAGGTTCCCTGTACCACCGAATGGGGAAGTGTTGCCGGAGACCGGTCAGCCAAGGAAGTTTTTGCAGCTGTTTATCACTGACATTAGCATGGCGCCTGGTGGCCGCATGAATGTCTTACCGCATCTAGATCGGCGCTTCATGGAAAAACTTCAAGCCATGCTCGAACAGCAAAACCCGTACGTACAGTTGTACGGGCAGGTGCAGAAGCGGATGGAGGGGGATCAGGTGGTGAGTCTAGAACCATGTCTGCATCGAAGGAGGTACAACATCCCCTCTGACAACAAGTTCGGCCCTATGATGGTTGGAGATGGTTACGACGGTAGTATCTCCGATCGCAACATTATTCTGAAGTGTCACGACGGACTCCTCCAGCGCGTTTCAGCATTGCACTCAGCGTATACCCCGCTCCACTATGTGCTTCTTTTCCCTGATGGTTGACAGGGGTGACCACTGAGGGATTTAGTACGACGATAGAGAAGGATGGTTCAATTACAACGAGGATTATATCCTCTGTACAACATCTCCGCCCTTTTGGAAGCTGAGACTGCAGAATGACGACTAATGCACAACGTCGTTTATGACGAAGCACTTGGTTGAATGGTGTTGAAAGATCTCGCAATGATGAGATTGGTCAATGTCCGATATTGCCCACGCAGTCGCTGACAGCAAAAAAATCTCTTTCCTCTGTTCAAAGTTAATGTAGATATACTGTAATTTCAATGAGACAATCCGTCGGAGCGACGGGTATCATCCACTAGCTTATGATTGATTTCAATATTTTTTGCAGGTGTACGGAAGCAGACGTTGCAAGCAATCAACAATAGGGGATTGCGTTCAAGAGCATCCAGAGGGATATGGGATGAGTGCTTCCGAGTTGATCCGACGGTAAGTGAGGAAGTAATGACACGCTTGGTCGAAGCAAGATACCGATAGAAATGCGTTCCAGACAAGTTTATTTTCACGCATATATACATGGATGGATGGAACCGGAGGAGAATATGGAGAACATTATCTCATATAGTCTTCACAAGAGCAAGATGTCGAGCTGGAGTGTAAAGTGACCGAAGGTACATTGACCAAGATAAGACAGCACCCTGGAGAGGGGGAGTAGAGACAAGTGGTGTTATACGAAGAGGGGAAGACAGGGAATATAAAGGTAAAACGGGAAATTCGGGAGAGACAGAGCAGGGAAAAGACGTACGATAGCGCAGGACGAATACTCCGGATGAGGTCATGAACGCCCAAGTAATCGTAACCTGAAAACGGAAGCTGTTTACTCTGGATGGAAACGGCCGATCAATTCTACTAGATACGGTGTTATACTTATCAGTGGCGGATCAATTGCATCTATTTTAATCATAAGAAAAGCAGGCGTACGGCGCTAACAAACAGGCCTCTACGATACTCAGGACGAAGAATTAATTGATTGTTATCAATATCCCAGAGGAATACGATAACTTGAAAAGTCTAGCGCTAAGCCTGGTGAACACCAAATAGTGGTACACTGACAAGGATAGTTGGAAGGTGCAGCATGAACCTAGGTTGTGCATCGGAGACCATACGAGAGCGCAAACTACTACCCGAGATCCCAAACGGGGGATTCACCTTGGTCAGCGCAGACCGGTTGAACTACGCTTCGAGAGCATTGATGATGAGAAGACTTGACGGGGCAATACAACGACGTAGGAAGCAGATACTATTGTTAATCATACACGAGAAGGTGAGAAGATTGGGATGGATGATCTCTGGACGGCGAGAACCGGTACGTGTTTCAAACCTCTCTAAATGTACTTTTCCTATTTGATAAACCTCGATAATTGATAAGGTAAATGGCTTTCCAACTGGTATAATTAGTTCTAAATGATAAAACCTCTCTAAATGTCTAAATGATAAGCCCTACGAGAAGACCCTTATAAGAAACCTCCATAAGTGATAGTCGGTTAAAGCTGGGTGAAGGTTGCCATGTCCATGATTCTTGGTGCGGCCTCACAGGTATGCTCATTACCCGCAAAGGTTTGCTCAATGTTTAATAAGTTGATAGGAACATATGAAGAGGGTGACATACTCATTGAAGAAGGGTAAGGAAAAGGAGTAATGTCGTTCTGATCATGGACTTGTCCTGGTTGGCTTGATTATTGACTCTTGATCCCATTGTAAATAGCATGGCGATTTGTCCCTTATCCGATCTCATATCAAATACTGGACTTTCATTTATTTGACGAAGTGGCTACACATAGAATACTCTGGGCAGTTTAATTTAGCTTCGAGCTTCCATTGGCTGTAGATCTGACTGTGTCTGATCCACCTCACAGCAGATATCGAGTGTTATAAAAGGCGGACGATCGTCATCAACAGGCGGTAAGGTGCGACAAAAATATTTCAGGAATCATCTCACAGCAAAGTAATACTGAGCCCCAGCAATCATGCCTAAACGTGGCGAGAAAGCACGTGGCAAGCGGCCGGCGGAAGCGTCTCATCAGTCTCTGACCATTCGCCAAAAGAAAGAAGTTTTGCTCGAGTGGAGGAAAAATCCCAAATGGACATGAGAGGAGGTTGCCTCCTTAAGAAAGGGGTCGATACAACGTGACGCTTGGGCTGATATCGATTATAATACTGCGCAAAAGCGAGGCATCGATTCTGGCTGCCGACGACTCATCCAGCGACCTGCACAGGGTGAGAAAGTGTGCTCATTCTGAGGTCGACAGAGTCCTATTGCTATGGGTTCAATCCGCTCCGCATGCACTTCCTATAACCGACGAAAGGCTACGGCAAATGGCACAGAAGTTCTTCGATCGGTTGAAGGATCCAGCTTCGAAAGAGCTCACGTTTTCCAACGGATGGTTGGAGAAATTCAAGGAACGAAACAACATCAAGTGTCACAAGATGCATGGAGAATCTGGAGATGCCGATAACCAGGCCATCCATGATCAGCTTCCACGACTTTGAGAAAGGTTCGAAGAATATGAGCTAGACAACATTTTCAACATGGATGAGACCGTCCTGTTATTCAACATTCAGCCATATCGCACGTTGGAAACGCGCCAACTGGAGGGGAAGAAGAAAAACAAAACTCGCCTCACCGTGGTCCTGTGCTGCAATTCCACAGGAACGCGGAAGTTCAGGCCTATGATTATCCACAAGTCAAGGAACCCCAGGGCATTCCGGAACGTTAACGTCAAGAATCTGGTATTTGATTACGAAGCGAACAAGTCAGCGTGGATGCTTCTGATGTCTTCCAGCGATGGCTGGGAAGTCTTAATGACTGGTGCGGGAAGCAGCGCCGGCGGGTATTGCTGCTGCTGTACAATGCAACGACCCATGTGGTCTCAAAAACATTCGACAATGTTGAGCTGCTCTTCTTTCCTCCGAATACAACGAGAAAGATTCAGCCCTTGGACGCGGGCATCATAAAAAGTTTAAGGTCAAAAATAATTAAAAAAAGTATTATAAATTATTTTTGTTTTTAGGTTAATTTTTATTCATAGGAATTTATCTGTTTTTACTAAAAATAATAAAAAAAATATTCTACAGGACTTTCACCTTTTTTAGTAAATTTTTCAAAAATTTTCAAATAATTTAATTTTTTATGGAGGAAACAGATCGGCTTGATGATTGAGCGCTACGAAGCGAATAACGAGTACCGAAAGCTCAAGATTCTGGAGGCGACATAGTTTGTCGTTGACGCATGGAAAAAAGTTACTCCCTTATGCATAAGGAACTGCTGGAGGACTACCAACATACTTCCGCCCCTTCATCAAATAGAACTCAACAGCTCTCCGAGAAAGGCGGCGGCCGAAAACGATGAAAATGTTTTGAGCGGTCTGGAGAGAGAAATTACGCGGCTTAATCACTTCAATCCGATGGTATTGGAGGAAATCATCAATCCGGCTGACGAGAACGATGTCTTCGGCAAGGCATCCAAAGAGGTCATTGTCGCGCAAGTTGCTCAAGAAGGGGCGGAGGAAGACGCCGAGTCGGAAGTCAGCGGCGAGTCGGAGATACTGGAGCGCGTTTCCGAAGCGCAATCCAAAGAATCTTTGAACGTCCTCAAGCTGTACTTGATCCAATCCGACCAAGACACTCAGCAAATGCTGGCAAAGTGGAAGGAACTCGAGAAAGATCTGCGAGCGTTGATGGACAAGAGAAAAGTCCAGTCAACCATAACGAGCTTCTTCCAGTAAGCGAAGAGGCCTTCGGGGAAGTCCTCCAGAGGCAGGGATCTGCTGTTGCCATGATCATAACTCCTTAAGATCGGGTCTCTAGTGAAATAAACGCTTGGAATGCTGGCTGGAAGGACGTGTGCGCGCACAACCCCGGGAACAACGCTCTAGTGCTGTTTTCTAAACCTTTCCGAGCCTAACAAAGCCTCAGGAGAGCCATCCTCGTTAAATGATCACCCTCTCTTAATGATAAGGCTGGCCAATTTCCGAATAGGGTGCATTTAGAGAGATTTGACTGTAATTGTGTATTCTATTAAGTAGACGAATGATCCTCATTTTCGCCTCTATTAAGTAAGCTGGACAATCTATACTTGTATACCGGTCACGACAGTTTCACCCAGGGGGGCAAGACCGGGCGAGAGAAAAATCACCCCAGCTTTTTCGCAAAATCACCCCAACCACCCGACCGGCTGAGTTACTGACCCATCGCTTGGGCGAAACTCTTTTTTCACAAATGTTTGTAGGCAATGGCAGCAGAACACGAACGTTTAAAGAATAACGACGGGAAGGCCAAGAAGGAAGAGAAGTATAAGAAAAGAGAGGTAAGAAGTTGATTTAGAATTCACGTAGGCGAGGTCTTCCTATAGCTGTGCTGGTGTGAATTAGGAGAAGAAAGCGGATGCTGCAAGAGGCAAGACTCATCTTAATGATGCAGGTTGGAGACTAGTGCAGTGGTGGGAAAATTAAAGTAATCAGCACCAACCTGCTTGTTTTTTTTCTCTAAACCGTTTACTAGCCGAAGTGGTTGATATGAACAAAAAGAAAGCGAGCAAAAAGGAGAAGAGGAAAGCTGCGTTCGGGTGGGACGTCTTTAACCAAGACTCATTATATAAGGCTTACAAGAAGCGGCTGGTGAACTTGCCCACATCAAAAGAAACCGCTACGTCCATTACTTCTTTAGGCAAGGATGCAGTATATGACGAGTTAGCGTACGGCAAAGACGATAAAGTGGAACAGGTACATGCCAACAAGAACTGACTTGAGTGTCTTGCATCGCTAACTGTTTGTATGTTTCGGTAAACGCAGGCAAATGTAGAACGCATGGCACAGGAACTTGAAGAGCGAATGAAGGGGCGCAAAAATTTTAGTCGTCGGCGCCGGCACTACGAGGGTGAAGATGTCGACTACATTAACACCCGGAATCGCATCTTTAACCACAAAGCTTCACAAGCCTTTGACAAGTATACCGTGGAAATCCAGCAGAACCTGGAACGCGGCACGGCCTTGTAGTTATAGCGTTAAAATACATGGCGGACTTTGTATTTTATTGGTGCGCTTCAACTGAATTTGTGAAAAAAAGAGTTTCGCCCAATCGATGGGTCAGTAACTCAGCCGGTCTTTGGGTGGTTGGGGTGAAAAGCCCACGGTTGGCGTGATTTTGCGAAAAAGCTGCGGTGATTTTTCTCTCGCCCGGTAAGACCCCTTGGTGATAATTTGTCGTGACCGGTATTGGCCACTACTAGCGGTAAACCCTAAGCCCCGGTATAAATATTCGGTCACGCTAGGGGGAAACCCAAGGGCTTAGGATTTAGGGTCTAGGGTTTACCCCTAGGCGTAAAATTCTACTAGCCCCTTGTATACAATCAAGCGATGATATCTAACAAATATCTGCTGTTGTCGCACTGATTCATTTCTCAATTGCCAGTCAAGGCATGAACGGAACGCAGCGCGCTTAGCGCATCGCTGTCTAGTCGGTCGACCAGGACTCTGAAATCCAGTTACTAAAGATGTGGAGCCGGAGAAACTCGTTCATTCTTCATTCTCCGACGTCCCCCTCACGTGATCAACTAAATGCGTATCGATCTCATTTTGTTACTGGCGTCGAGTGCCCACGTCACTGGCAAAAAAAAGTGCCTGGCCGTAGCCGCGCATGGATCCGAGCATCCAAGTACCAAAGAAAAGGCCACCTTTGAATCTGTGGATGACAATCGCGCTACGACAAGCAAAAGGTCGCTTCGCGTCCGCGCAAGAATGGACGAGGAAGAGGAGGAGAGAATATACGGAGCTTACGTGAAGGATTTGTCTTCAAGAGCAGCGCAACTCGTGACGACACCGTTTCTGAGTGAAAGAAAAGATGCGAAAAAGACGAATACTCGGCTGTTTCCTAAACCCAGTGATGACAACTTGCAGACAAAATACGCTGCTCTTACAAAGGGCCTTGACAGTGCGGAGGAGGCGCACAAGCTAGTGGAATCGTACCCAGACCTGCTGCTTGAAACCCTCGCTACTCATTTCGATGATCGAAGCTTGTCGCAAGCGCTGGTTGGGATGGCATCAAAAGAGGGTGCGCCCCCATATCTGATATCGCTTCGTGGTGGGCTGATGAATCTTCGCGTGGAGTAGGGAATGACGCCTGTCCGCTTTGTAGATGAAGTGCAACTCGGTACCGATGGCGTCTTATCTTTACACCGTCTTGAGTCGCTTGACGAGTTTCTCTAGGCTTTCAAACGTGTAAACCCCGAAGCACAAGACGCAACAATAGTTCAGGTATTGGTCAAGTTCGCGTGGATATCAATACCTGACCTATCGTTACGTGTTGAGCTTGATAGTTACATTTTGAGCTTTCGGGGTTTACCCGTTTGAAAGCCTAGAGAAACTGGTCAAGAGACTCAAGACGGTATGAAGATAAGACGCCATCGGTACGGGGTGCAATTCATCTACAAACCGGTCAGGCGTCATTCCCTTCTCCACGCAAACTTGGAAAAGTGAATCCCAGCTCCTCTACTACTTATCATTTTACTCCAAGAAAAATCATTCGGCCATCAAGGCATTGGACAAGATGTTACGTCCATTTAACAACCTCGACGAGTTGGTAACTGCGTTGAAGGTCGAGGACAGCGAGCTCATGCGTGTCGGGGTACTCACATTGCTGGAGAATCTCGTCTCTTTACGTAAAGAGAACAATTTGAATGCCGTGTTCGACTTTTTATTGCAAAGACTGGGAAAGGAAGAGTTTTCCAGACAACTTAACCAAGCACGAAAGCACACGCAACTAAATCCATTCGCCATAAAGTACCAGCTATTGCTGCGAGCCAAGCTCGCCAAACCAAATGTAGTCAAGTGAAGCGGAATGGCCGACGTATGCATAGTAGTCTTAAATATACGCGTATTATTTGTCTCTATCGCTTTGAAAAGTCTCAATGACTGAGTATTCACTAAAATAAATGAGGTGGCTCGTTCGATATTATCACATAAGTGTCACCTTGACGCACGAAGCACTAACATGACGAGGACGATGTCGTGGTCTGGAAAGGCACTCGACCCGAGTAAGTGATGGCATCTCACGAATTTGACCAAGAAAAAGTTGACCAACTCGCTCTTGTTCTTCTTGCCATGTCCCAGATTCTTTTGCATCCATTTCCTCGTCCATTCACGTCGAACGTGTACTATTCCGTCCTTTTCCAGCTACTAGTAAAAACTACAAGTGTCCGACCGACTGAGTCTGTCGCGATTCCAAGCGGCCCCATACGAGCGGGACCCACATCCATCTCTACGTAGTTCGATATCTTCGTTTCCATGCATAAAATTCAAAATCGCTTCCAACAAAACAGCAGAAGCTTCCCTTTGGACCAATTCGAGCTCCCAGTTCAGTACTCCTTGGCGCCCACTCAATGTCTTAGCAGGTCTGCAACCTTCATACATGTTCTGGTACCATTTTCCCCTTCTTGGCATAACCCAATCGAAACTTCCGTTGAATATCCAGATGGTGCAGCGCTCCCTTTGTTTGCAATTGCTTGATCGTGTTCCGCGTATCACTTTTCAAACCAATTGATGCTCTCATCTGTCCCCAACTTCATTGAGCAATTCCTTCCCTTCCAATGCTTCTCGAAACGCCACGACATCTGCTCGGCAGTCGACCACGCCCGCCGATCCTTGTTTTGCACCTCCAGCCTGCTAGTATCCCATTATTTTATCCCATTTTGCGTTTACACCGTTCCGATCGTGTTCATCGACAACAAAGTTTGCATCGCTGGAACTGACTACGCGTCATCGCGTGCAGAAATAATTTCCAAAGACTTCGTACACGAAAAAACCCATGTATACTTTTCAACTTTTACATCATCTATCCATATGATATGTGTAACTACTGTGCTGTCTCTATCTTCAACTTGCACTTCCATGAATAAAAGTCTTACGCTTGTTTACAAAACTCTCAGGGTTCGTGACAACTATACGTTCTCTACGGACGGTATGAAGTCCTTATTCTTTTTAAATGTTAGCAATGGGCAATGGATCATGCGTGTGAGCGAATTGTGCACGGAAACAACATTCCTAGACACATGGCGGACAACACTCCGGAGTAGGTAGCACCGTAAGTTAAAGTACACTTCAAGTCGATCGCTCGGTCGTCCAACTCTTTGGTTGAAATGCGTCATGACTACACCATTCGCTCCCGAACGGTTCCACTCCAACATACTCGATAGCACGTAGTTTAACGAACGTTACGTCCGGAGCAAGGGCGTGAGAACCATTCAAATGTGAGATATAACCATGTGACCATTGAAACACGGGGACGTCACGTCGAGACGTTTCGAGATCAAGACAATGGACAGAAAACACCGAGAAAGGGGTTGATATAAAGCAGAGGGAGCGTCACCGTCTGTTTTGTCGAGGGAGATTTATCACGGTTACGCGCAACAGCGGGCAGTGGGAAATGGGTACAATCTGGACACGAGCTAGAGACTTGGATGGACAAGTCCGCCAGTGATTCAGCCTATTTCATTACCGCCAAATCCAGTCGACGATTCTTGTCCGTCAAGAATAAAATGCCAACTTCAGCACCCTTCTCGAGCAGGATCGACAGGTTGAGGCAAGTATTTGCAGGAATACACAGGAGTTTGTCGGAGGAAGCCTTTGCTTTTAAGAGTACTCAAAATGCGGAACGTGATCACAAACGCTGGTCCTGCTATAGCGGCCTAGAGAGTGCGACCCGGATTGTGGCGTAGCAATAGATGCCCAAGATTTTCCGCTTCTCGTGTGATTTCATCAGATGGAGTCTGAAAAGCACCTCAAGGTTCAATGGATATGGTGATGGAAAGTGGGGGGAAGAATCTTTGAACGTGGCATCTCGATCACGTCAATTTACCAACTAACATCCTGCAGCACAAGATTTTGCTCTTCTCATCGACGTGCTCCACAGGTGAGGCAGTGTGTAAGTGATTGAGGTGCGTCGTTCTTGCTTTGTTTTGAGTATCAATGACGCGAGTGAACTTGACACTTTGACTATAGGGACTTTGTAACGTTGGGTGTCATAAATACAATCTCTATCTTGTTGTTCTTTTAATTGCATCGGACGGATCGATTGCTGTGAGTAGCCGCTTCCCGCATAAGTTGGACAGTAGTTTAGGTGTTATCTCGCTCGTTTTTTTTCTAACCGGATAGTTTCGTGAATAGAGGTAAAGCTTATTTTTGAAAAGCAGAAGCTGAATGTTGACTGAAGAATGGACGGAACAAAAGAAGTTCATTCAAACAGGGTTCGTTAGTCGTGTTATCTACCTACACATGTATGTATGGACCCTCTATATATTATGCATAGTTTGTGTCACCCAGACGTGGATTCAATGGAATCGGTCAGCGCTCAATGGGGATCTAGTGTATAAATAAACATTGAAATCGTGCAGTAGCCGATTACGTGCGACAGCGACGCGGGAGCAACGCCGCCGAGATACACAAATCCATGGAACTTGTGTGTACGCAATGTGCATAAAACTTAAGTTAAAAACCAAACGGAGAGTCAGATAGGGAGAGATCTCTTGCCACTTAAATTGTTAATAGAAGAGGTCGGCTCCCTTAAAACAACCATGAATGCAGTAAATGAGTCATGGTTATTGATTGCCATTCTGCCTACTAAGGCCGGCGCTCTAAGCATCTGACCTCGTGAAATCACAACTCCTCGCGAGTATCATAGTCTCCGTCCGCTGCACCTCCACTGTCGACCTCGTCCACCAGTTGGCTATGGTGCAATGCCTCAACAATATCGCTTTCTATCTCCAATGGCGATGTCGTCGTGGCGTATCGCTTCAGAGGTTCATGGTTTACGATCAGAAACTTGGTAAAATTCCACTTAATGTCGTTCGTGATAACCCCATCCAATTGTTTCTTAAGATATTTAAACAATGGATGCGCATTATCACCATTCACTTCCACCTTCATAGCATTAATGAATAGATCATGTAAGCCCTCAATACTACTATTTCTTTACCTACTCACTCACTTTCGAGAAAAGCGGAAACGTCACATGGTACTTTTCCTCTGCAAATTTTAAGATTTCGTCGGCCGTGCCAGGTTCCTGCCCCCCGAATTGATTGCACGGGAAGCCTAATACCGTGAACCCTTCGTCGTGGTATTTCTCGTACAATGCCTGCCATTAGTTCATCAAAACATTCCGAAATTAATCTTTGACCCATCGACTCATTGCAGTATACGACTGCTATTTCACATATCGTTGTACTTTGAACGGACCTGAAGCTCGCGATAGTTCCTGTCAGTATATCCACACGCACTCGCGACATTCACGACAAGAATCACTCGAAACGCAGTAAATTCGCGCATAGAAACGTCACGACCATGAATATCCTTCACTGTAAAATCAAGGAACGTATGTTCATCGTTTGCTTCGGTAGCGCTGCTGTCTGCAAGCAGCACGACAGTCAGCGCCGCAAACGCGAGGGGCAGCAGGAGCAACCGCATTGTATGTGGTGTCATTTCTTGGTACTGATTGGCTTAAGCTCTTATCGTAGTTTTTATTGACCAATGAGAGTTGAAAAAAAAACTAGAGTTTAAAATCTTGGATGTGAGGTAGGATCCATGGCTTCGGGTGTTTCATGCTTCGTCTATTCTATTTGATGGTGTACTATTTTTGAAATATTCGATTCCATATTAAATTTAAAGTGCGCCAAGGTCACACACACTCCCTTCGCGCCATCATGGAGAGCTCGTTGAACGACCAACACTCTGGTCCGCACGCCCCGCGGGTCTCAAAGACCGGGCCCCCTGTGCCGCGCGAGAGCGACCACATGCGTCGCAATCGCCTAAACATGGAGAAAATGATACTAAAGAACGTGGCCGCTTCGCGCACGAGTACCAAGAATCGGGCGCAGCAGATTCTCGAGGCGCTGAAGAAGAAGCGACAGTTGGAGAAAACCCACGAGGATAGAGACAACGCAATCAAGAAGACCAAGATGGCGCCTGCTCCAGACGACGCGACGGCGGCGCGCACGGCGGTAGCCGCAGGCATGCTCTCGCCTTGTCGCGGATCGGCGGCAGGCGTCGTGGCGTATACGAGTCCTGCGCGACGACAGATGAGTGCGTTGAATCTCAAGAGTTCGTCACCGCCAGGACCAAGCCCTGCGCGTGCGAGGGCCGTGAATCCACTCCACTTAGTGAGTCCCGCGCGTCCATTAAAGAGTGCAGTCGTAGCGAGTCCCGCGCGTCCATTCAAGAGTGCAGTCGAAGCGAGTCCCGCGCGACCAAAACGAAGTGGCACGACAGCCAGTCCATTAAGACGCAAGGAGTTCCTCACGAGTCCGTTGCGACACCGAGCGTCCACGACGCCGAAGAGACCACTAGTGTTTGATGAAAGTACCCTGACCGCGAACGAGAGCGCGTCGACGACCAGTCGTGGACATCCACCGGTGTTATCTTCTGCGTTGGAACAAGTCGATATCGCGCGAGGTAGCAAGACGTCCAAAGCGACCAAGACGGTAAAGTCGCCGTTCCAGTCGTTCCAGGACAAGTACAAGCAATCTCCGATGAAGAGCACGCGCGCGTTAGAACGATCGAGTCCGTCAGCTCGAGCTGACTCATCAACGTCGTCTGTGCCGTGCAGTGTCCCGACGTTAGATCTTTCGCATGTTGATGCGACGGCACCGCTACCAACCCCAAGTACCGGCATGTCGTCTGGATCTTCTGTCCAAGTTACCGCTTCACGTGCGGCTGCTGGTGAAGGTGACAACGCCGCTTCGACTTGCTCATCATTGAGCAATAGTGGCGATCCCGTTTCTCCTGCTTTGCAAACTGCCCCCAAGCCGATGCGCCAATTGTTTTCCTCGTCCCGTCCCCTTGTGGCGCACCGATCGATGTGCTTCTCGACGGAAAATGTTGCTACGGCGCTTGATGTGACCCCCGATGGTGAAATTATTGTGGTTGGTTTTATGGACGGCTCTGTCCGGCTCTACGAAATGTATAGTAACGTTCCTCCTAGTGACCGTTATGGCTATTTGCTGGGTTACATCGACGATCAATGTTCTCAGGGCTCTTCCAATGTAAACCTCAGGGTGAAAATCTCCCCTGACGGTCGTTACGTGTTTGTGGGCTGTCGCCAAGGTCCACGTGTTATTATGAGCTTCAATCTTGATTATTATCGAAGCGAGAAAGGTGCGTAGTTGTTTCCACGCTTATTTAGTGCTACTGTCTCATGAGATGTACCTACTAGATGGCGACGATGAAGATTTCCAGCAATTCCAGAAGCACTACAGAATAAACAACAAACTTCGGGTAACATGACGTTGAAGTAGTCGGTGTTGCTAATCGTTCTTACGCGTTGCTTGTCCTTCTACTCGTAGGGCTTTGCTGCAGTGACCACGTATGTGCCACCAATCGCCTCCGTTCGCCAAGAGCAACAAGACAACGAAGAGAAGAGGTAGGACTTTGTGTGTTTTTGTTAAAATCTTTTGTCTAAGTGTACATACTGTTTCTGCGTACAACAACAGATCTGCGTATTACATTCTGACTGGTCTTGGCGTCCGCGTTCTGCATCTGTGGCGCTTTGTCGAGCCAAAGCAACCTCATCTAGAACCGATTTGGGAACACCTGCAGGATTTTGATGCCGGAGGGAACACAGCAACGACGGCGGCGTTTTTGCCATCAACTGTTTCTCCTGGTGTATTCATGATTGCGGCGGTATGCGAGGACAAAAATCTTCGTGTCTGGCCGCTGGAGTTTAAGAAGCTGTCATCCAGTCCAGTTGCAACCAGCAGCGACGAATGCTCGGTAGATAACGAAGACACCAGCTTCCTCGGTGGAAACCATACCGTGACCTCTTACTTTAGCGTACAAAACACGTCGGATATTATCGCCATTCACGGTCAGTACGCGTATGGCATTTCGCTTATGGGTGAAGCGTACCGAATCTGTTTGCCGGACGCATCAAACGTAAGCTCAAGCACTTGCAAACGATTACCTCGACAGGAATTTCAGTTGGAGAAAATTAATGGTGGTGGCGGGGGGACGTCGCGGCGATCTAACGTTTTGCTCGAATCATTGTCGGCTAGTGACGATGGAAAGACTATTGTCGCTGTCTCGACGGAAGGCATTTTCTACTATTCAAGCAAGTTACCGGATCTGAGCTCTAGTGAGCTGGTCAGTCTGCGTATCATTGGTAAGAGTGCGTCCGAGAATACAGTTTTCAAGACGCCCATGAAGGTTTATACTTCCATGATGACGTTAAATGGCACGAAAACGCAGTCGGAAGCGATGATGGCAGTCGTCACAAATCCTAGTAGCGATGGTGAGAAAAGAGGCGGATATATTAACGTCGACCCGACTAAGATGTTTGCGTCACGATGGATGGTTCCTAGTCGTGGGAATGATTGTTGGGTATGTGGAGTCCGTAATATGTGCCACTGGAAAGGACCGCCAGAGTCCAAGACCATGGAACGAAATCGTGCAAACCTGGGAGAGGAGCAAAGAGTAAAGCTAAAGGCCCATAGTCGACGAGAGCGAGCCCAAAAACGGGCTAGGAATGCTGCTAAGCAGCAGGAGATGAACAGTAAGTTGGACGGCGAGCAGCAAGAAACGTCGACAAACGCTACGATCGAAACGACGTCAGTGTCGAGCGCACGAGAAGATTCATCCCCTAAACCAACACCTGTTCATTCCGATGCTAGTGCAAGTGGCAGCGTTTATGAAATGGACGATGACGACGGTGGGGAGCTCACGGGGAGTGACGACAATGCGCGGTCTCGTGCTTCTCTTGTGAGTGAACTGGAGCATTTAAAGAAGCGCAATGCCGAAATTACGACTGAATTGCAGCGACGGCTCCAAGGCGAATGGCAACTCCGTAGCAAGTGGAAGCGACGCGAGGAAGAGTTTCTGAACCAGCTCCATGCTGCCGAAGTGGAAATCAATCGCCAGGGAGTGTTACTGCGTGATGCCGAAAAGCGCTTGACGTTTGAAACGGTGCGTAAGGAGCAGGAGAACGCAGTCAAGGCGAGGTACGAGCGATTGTGCGCGCACATGAACGATCAAATGGCGCTTGTCGTTGATAAAAAGCGTTTGCTGGAG
This sequence comes from Peronosclerospora sorghi, assembly GCA_026184515.1. Classification (NCBI taxonomy): domain Eukaryota; phylum Oomycota; class Peronosporomycetes; order Peronosporales; family Peronosporaceae; genus Peronosclerospora; species Peronosclerospora sorghi. The sequence goes on along the minus strand of CM047592.1, from coordinate 3,084,673 downwards.
CAGACAACGCGTAGCCTGTTGACGGAAGTGGACCGATATGTCCACGCTTCCAAAAATGCCGTGCTGCTTGAGCCAAGCGAGTGTGTCGTGTGCAAGGATCAGCAAGCGGTGACTGCGATCGTGCCTTGTGGGCATTTGTGCTTTTGCGAAGCTGACGCCGAGAAGTATCGGCACAATTATTGCGCGGCAAAGGATCCGACATGCCCCATTTGTCAAGAGGAAATGGTAGCACTGCTGCGAATTATTAATACGTAAAGCATATATAGGATAGCATCCTGGCGTCGTGTACTATACAAAATTCATGTAACATTACATAACTTACCGACGACGTACGTACAAACTACTGCGTACATGGCGCGATCGAACATCTAACACTAGAAGCTCGACCTTCGACGCGTTGAAAGCGCGTCTGTCGTGTTTACGAGGTAGTAAGAGTTGTATCCGATCCAGTCGGAGAATAAAGTACACTCTCCAACTGTCCTTTCGATTCAAGACCATGAGGAAAGTTCTTGTATTGTTTCAAGAGCAGGTTTCATGCACTCGCGAACCCTGCGCTTGATATGTGGACGGAACGTTTGACGCATGGATGTACGACGCACTAGCGTAAATTCCGGCAAAACAACACGCTTAACGGCCTCGTGCAGGCTACCAGTCTTAAAACCGCGTGTTCGTTCCTTCTGTCGCTGCGAACGGTCGCTGATTTCCTCGCTTGCTCGTCGCCTTGGGCGTCGGAAGTGTCTCACGATCGTCATGCAAATGTTCAACGGCATAGTAACGTTGAAGAAAAGCAGCAAAGACCTGGTGTGGAATGGCACCCAAGCCTCGAGAATCGACGGCTGCAATGTATAAGATCACCAGGAAAAAGGGAGAAACGTGAGGCAATGAAACCTTGCGGTCTTAACGGATCCATTCGTGTCGCTTAGGTTACGAGAATTTGACTACCAGCTTCCGAGCTCGAGGGTCCATCACCGAAAAAATAGCGAGAAAAGCAATTCTCGTCAAAAGAAATCCAACGTAGACGCGCAAGGTCCAATTGCTTGCATAGCTGCCTCGCGCTTTTGTCCTGAGGCAGCTAATTCACGAGGAGTTCAATGTACGCACACTCGGACACGTGGAAAGTGCAAGCTCAGGCCTTACGCCTTGATGAAGACATAAAACTGTACTATTCAGCGTTAACTATATGTAGTAGTACGAAGAATCCTTTCTCAGGGACCTGAGCGTCCTCTTTCTAAACAGACGGATGATGTCTGCTAACTGAGCGTCAACGTCTCTCCCTTTGCCATTTCAATAGCTTTCACTTTAAGCTCATCATCGAGTTGACCGCGCTCTCTTTCAAGCGGTACCTGCCATTCCTCAATTGCCAAAGGGTCGAGACTGTGTAATGAGTCAAGGGGGAATAATGGTACTTTCTGGCCAACTATTTTCCTTCTCCTGCCCAAATACTCGCTTCCCAGGGCCATGTAATAGTACTCCTCGATCCCCATCTTGAAGCTTTTGCCTCTGTTTTCATTGATAAAAAAACGCATCTTTTCAAACAACGTTAGCGCGGTGAATTTGTTCTGTTCAAGGACATCTCGCCACTCCTTCAACATGGATGTGGGCAGGAGCTTCTCCATGTACTTTAGACCAGGGGGAATGTTGAATTTGTTTGAATGTCCTGTCAAAGCATTTTTTGCACATGCGTGTCCTAGAGCCATGAGTAGGCGCTGGTGATCATCAAGATGGGAAGTGCCTTGAGGGCGCCGTCTCAACTCATGGTACGAGTGTGCAACCTCTTTGAGGTCGAGCTCGAATTTCTTGCGAAAATGTTCGACAGCGGGCTTTGCTTCAAGAAGAGACTTAACGGCCTCGAATTCCTTGGACTTAGCAGCAGCACGAGACGCTACCACGTTCTTCTCTTTTTCCATGGAAGACACCACGGTGGTGAGTTTTACCGGTAGTCGCATTCTTTCATCCTCAGAACCTCGATCCGAAGTGTTGGGCGACGATGGAAATAGACCCAGCACGACAGTGTGCTGGGACAAAGAGCGTCGCAAGGAGCCAGATCACGCACTTGTTCATCAAAGAGAGGAAGGGGGACTGGTCAGTGCGTGGATAAGCGATGATGATTTGTGTGTACACACCACGAAGTAACAATAGCCTTCTATATCGAATTGAATACCGATAGAAATAGCCATTCAATTCTTTGTACACATAAATCATGCAATCCCCCCATCTCTTTTATGATCACGTGTATGGTCTGGCTCCTTGCTACGCTCTTTGTCTCAGCACACTATCGTGCGGGGGCAATTTTCACCGTCGCCAACACTTCGGATCGAGGTTCTGAGGATGAAAAAATGCGAACACCGGGCAAACTCTTTGGGAAGTTGACACGAGTTGCAGGCGCGTGTTGTTAGAAGCACGCGCAATTCCTGCGGCGGCTCACGTCGCGATACTGCTGTTTTTGGCGACTTTACAGTGAAAAGGTGATGTACCGTACATAATTTTAGGTTAAGTACAGGAACTTGTGTATTTGCATATTATTAGTTTAGGTTTAAACTTAACACTAATAAAGGAAAGCGCTATTTGCCCCCCCCCCCATTTTGGCTATTTGCCCCCCCAAATTATTTCAGCCGATCAAATTTTACTCCAATCCACTCACTGTACAGAGACGTAAAAGGCCCAACCACCCCTCCTCTCGCCCTGCCTGTATCGTCAGTGCGGGCCAAGCAGGACATCAAGTCAAGGATTTGAAGCCACGGGGCATGTATGACATTGACGTGTCGTGGGTGTCTGAGGATGCGGATAAGAAGTTGTCTTTCTTATGTCGCACCTAGAGACGACAGTATGTGCACGTGGCGCACAGGAGACACACGCGGGGGTGATGCCTTCTTGTTTGCTCGTGTCGAATCGTTGGCGAAAAAGATCGTTTCCGAGGCGGTGGGTGATGCGTGTCTCGAGGATGGGCACGAACACTTTTGCGTTTTTTTGAAGAGGCCGGCCGCAGAGCTTTTGCATTCAGACAATCGGCACGTCAGCAGGAAATCGAGCAACCGAATCGAAAGAAGACCTGATGCTGGGCGCCGCGCGCCAAAAACAGCACGGTGGGTGGATTCCACCCGCCACGACATTGGGCACGCCAGCACCAGGCAGAGGGGCAAGAGGAGGGCAAAGCACGCGCACGCAACTTAGATCGGGAGACTTTTCGATTGCTAATAAAAAAAATCGTTCACGTGTGTTGAGAGAGAGTCGTTTGTTACCTATGGGTTCAATCTTTTACCAAGTGTAGTAAATACACGGGCCCGAAAGTAGAAGGCCCGAGGACCCCCACGATCTTGCGCCAAGAGAGCACCAGAATGAATGATCCCGACGGGCTCTCCAGCAATAACTTTGTGTCTGTCAGCCGGACATGTAGCAGGTTCTATTCCATTTCCTTCACAACGACTTTTTCTCATATATTAGTGTGGGGCAGCGCCCCCTCCTTCGCGTGGGCACGGTGATTCGCCATCTTCTTTTGGTCGCACGCACTAGCCTCGCGCTTGGTTTGAAGGGCCTTTTTAATGGCTTTAGGGACGTGTCGGTGCCTGACGTATATGTGGTGGAGTCAAGTTCGAAATCGAATACATTTGTATCGACAACCTGACCACCACCATCGTGCCCAGCCTTCCAACTTACGGGGGGGGGGTACCCCGCGGACCTCCTACTCGAAATCTGGTCCGATCGT
>CM047592.1:3047890-3080960 GCA_026184515.1 Peronosclerospora sorghi | reverse complement strand
TTGAATATGAGACCGTGCTGGCTAGGTGTACCTAGGGCGGAACTCTTAAACCCCAGGTACGTACAGACCAGAAACACTTCCAAAAGATAAATTCCAATAGGTCGATCGTCCAAACGATCTAGACCTGACCAATACGAATAATAGAGGGTAGACCAATCAACCGGTCTAGCCCCTGACCAATATGAGAGAAGACCAAAACCGGTCTAAACTCCAACCAATGTTACAATAAGCCAATATCTCCACGTAAAGACCCAATATGACCGTGAAACTCCACAAACAATATCTCCACATAAAGACCAATCCAGTGAATAGCACGTTCCAAACGTACTTGAGTCAAAGTGTCGAGATCGCCAAATTGTACTCCCGTCGAGGGACTTCTGGTGGCCAAAGTGCGCGTGCGGCGCGTCCAGACCGGGTGTAATAAGCGAGAGGGGATAATTCAACTCTCTGCCCCCAAACACTCCGCGGTGGGCGGAGGCGACTAGTGTACGTGGAAAGAATAACGGCGACCCCTTGCTGCGGTGTAGACCAAGACCAGAAGAGGTTTTTGCCACTTATTCCTATACCAAAAGACTTTTACTTGGAAAATCCGCAACTAACCAATAGTACTACCTCCCTATGGTCCCTAATGTACCCACACAAAATTATGTAAAATACCCAATGTCATGTGACTCACCCAAGACCTGCGTTCTTGATACTCCTTGAATCTGATAGGCTAAAAAGCCCCCCTTGTTTAGACCAATCGGAAACTCGACCAACTGCCTTGACCAAAAGTGACCAAATTTGTGGTACACTTCACCACATATAGCAGAATCATCACGGAACAAAAGCAAAAGCACACCACGTCAACACCGTTATAAATGAGACCCAAGCTCAAAACGTGAAGTGATGGCGAAACGTACTTTGAGATACGGTTGATCTCACGAAGGTGCTGGTAGCGTTCCTTGGGCGACTCGTTGTAATCCATCCTACGGCGCTCGCGCGGAGCGACCTACAAAAGACAAGATATGCGAAGCGAAACCAAGCAAACAGAACGTTAGATAGACATTTTTGACCACGCGAACGTCCACAAGCATGAAGCGAGCGCACCTTCGAAAGTTTCTTGGAAGTTTCGGCTTTCCAAATGCGGATGTTCGTGTCGTCACTTCCAGACAGGACAAAGTTCGAGTCGGGACTCAACATAACGGAAAAGATGCTACAGAACAAAGTCAACGTGAGCGAGCAAGTCGTCCACACGATGGATATCGAATGGACAAGGGGATAGAGATAGCAGCAGTCCCCTGGACGCCAGAGTCCACATTGTTAAACGGCAATGTGCCCGCTACGCGGATCAGCGTAAGGCAGCGGGAGCTGCAATTGCAACTGACTCCTCACCAACGTTGCGGCGGACCAAAGCGTACGTACCGCTGCATGCGTTGGTTGTGGTAAACCTCGCGAGTCTTTTCCGATCGCACGTTCAAGATGCGAATTATTCGATCGTACGATCGAACCATTCGACAAATTAGTGGATCGGAGTAAAATTTGATTGGCTGAAATAATTGGGGGGGCAAATAGCCAAAATGGGGGGGGGCAAATAGCGCTTTCCCTAATAAATCACTTCTGAATTTGATTTTTCTATTTCACGTGGATTTGTGGAGCTCAAGTACGCTGCACTGGCAGATGGAATTGTTTCTCGCTCTCGTGGATATTGGAATAAGTCGCTGTCTCGTTTCAAGTTTCGTTACGATTTAAAGTGGATAATAAATTGCGTTTACGATTTTATTACTGCTGTTACGTTACTTCCTGTTGCTATCTGTTTGTTGTGGAATCTTGCGCGCCAGTACTTGGAAGTTAATTGGAACGCGCGTAACTGAGTACACGCCTGCAGTATGAGTGACTCAGACGAAAATGTGTGAACAATTTGTTCGACTTTACGCTCTACTTTCTGCTCATGAGTCATCACACCACGATGTATTGGCTACGCTAACTTGCGTGAGATAACGTGCTTCCACAACGTAACAATGTAGACGAAAAAAATGCGTGTACTCATACCACGTAACAATAAACCACCTTTATTTCACATAATGAATTCCAAAAAACGAAAGTAATTCAAGAGTAATATGAGCAGAACATAAACGTAACGTAATACCACTTCCACTTTCCACAAACGAAACACAATTCCACCGTGAGCCCTGCGCGCGGCCAATGTATTATGCGTTCTGTATGTACTTGTGTAAACTGCAGTTAGAATTCTGAAGTGAGTATATTAGAATTAAGTAAAAAAACTACTCTAACAAAATGTATATATAGAATTGGATAAGACCCATAAAATTTGGTATTGCCCAAATCCCTTTACTGAAAGTCGCAAAAAAAACGTCCGACCCACGGCGGGCCGAATTTTGGGCCTCTTCAACAAGGGGCACTTGCAATATTCCGTTGTGACTGTGTCGGCCGTTAGCGCCTTACAGTCTGGAAGTAAAAAATATACTAATTATAAATGCGTACTCAAGAATCTAACCTAAAATTCCTAATATAAGCAAATATACAGTTAAAATTCCAAAGTAGTTAAAAATGCATAAATGCATCAGTGAGCACTATGGTCGCGCTTCACTTGAAGTTTGTATGTAGTGCCATACCGGACTGTATACATCGCTTGCAAAACTTCAACACAATTTGTTTAAGTTCAAGCTGGTTAGTGCTTGGTATTTTGTGCACGTGCAGGAAGGTCTCCCTGAGTGTAAGTTCAGAGCGCCGAGGCTGAGATGTTCAGTAAAGATAAAAAGTGTATTATTATAACTAAAGATTTAGTACCAAATATTTAATCACAAATTCCATGTATATAAACAGCTTTAAACCACTGTGATTTCGTCCTTTGAAAAGTTTTGTCCTTAGTGTCCAGCATAGCCTTTCTAACACTCCTTCCAAAAACACTGTAGTTTGAATCAAACCAATTTGCTTGCGTAATCCCACAATTCTTGGTGCACGCAATACCTTCGTTAGAAGATCGACCACCATAACTTCACTTGCAACATGAGTATGCTTTACAGTTCCCTTTTGCACGTAATCTTTTAAAAACTTCAATTTCACATCCACTTGCTTGGCCCTGGATGCACTGCTTTCACTCTCCAATTGTTTAATTGCATCTTGATTGTCGATACGTAAAACCATAGGCGTACTCGTTTTAAAACCAATTTCTCCAAGCAGTTCTTGAAGTCCTAGTACTTTCTTTCCACTTGCTGCAGCTGCTACAAACTCGGCTTCGGCAGTGGATAACGCAGCTGAGCTCTTTTTCTTGCAGCTTCATCCAACGACAATTCAATTTACATAGGTAACCACAGCGCTAATACTATTCCTGTCACTTCTGGCTGCTCCAAAATCAGCATCGGTATACGCCACAATGCGTAAAGGTAGTGGAAATTATGTGTCATGCTTCAGGGACAATTTCATGTCTTTTCAGCCCTATAGATAGCGTAATATTCTTTTCGTCATCTCGTAGTCTCCACATGTCGGCGCGTGAGTGAACCTCGTCACTTATCGGACAGCGAACGATATGCCCGGTCTGCTGCATCGTGACACCCACCACAAACTTCCAACAATCGACTGAAACATCTTTACAGTCGGTGAATTTCCATCTGCTTTGTCAGGCAGCAATTCGATAGAGTCTTCACAAGAGTTTCCACACGCGATAGGTGCTCGTACAACATTTTCATGCTCCAAACGATACTTTCTTAATGCCTCGTCAATCATCGTTTCTTGGTCGATCGTATAACCTTGCCAAGGTTCATCCTTAACTTGCATTCCAAGAAAATTTTCAAACAACACCAAGGTCTTTTAAATCTTATTCTTCCATGTCACGAAAAAATCGTTCACCACTTGTTGCGATGTTCCAATGCCTAATACGTCATCCACATATACACCGACAGATGTTACATGCTCGACTTCTCTTTTGACGAAAATGCATGCATCCGTTATGCACTGTATGAACTTCAAATCCAACAACGTTTTCCGTAGAAATTCGTACCACAAATTTTCATCCTGCTTCAATCCATATACTTTTTTCTTGAAACGTAACACCAAGTTATTGCTCGATTCACTCCAAAAGCTTTTAACTTCTCTTGAGATATCTGCATTCCGTGCGTTACGCTCAGGTAAATCTCGTACCCTTCTTCTATGTCAGCCTTTGGATACGCGCTAGGGACATACCCGTGCTTGACCGGAACTCCCATACCTTCGAAAGCACCAGTAACACTTTAATGTTACTGACTTCCATCACCGTAGAGAACATCGTGAAGAAAATTTTACCAAACACTTCCCTGTCACCACGCGCCACCAAACGCGACTTGTACCTTTTCAAGGATCCATCTGCCTTGAACTAGGCCTTGTAGACCCACTTCGTAGTCAGTGGATCTCTTTACAGTTCTCGAACAACTTTCCATGTCCCCATCGCTTCGAGAGACTTGAGATCTTCCGCCTCGTCCTTCACCTAAATGTCTGGCTCCGGTCTTTGGTATGCCTGTGCATACAATATGGGGTCCGAAGTCGGGACATACGCTCCATTTGTGTCGCGAACTACTGACACTGCATACGCGACTAATACATTTCTATCATCCATCTTTTCCGTATCCTCTATTTGCGTATGCTTTCCTTTCCCTCCTTCCAAAGTAGATTTTCCTTTGGTTTCTTCTTTCGCTTGAAGGCATCATAGACCGCGCCTTTCGACGTTTTCCTTGATTGTGGACTCGATCTTCGGCTTTAAGAAACACTTGACTGCCCTTAACTTTCGTACCCTCTGACTCCTTATTCGTCATGGGCGTCAACACGTGGCGTTTCTTCCGCAATATCATCTTTTTTCACGTCATTTGTGGAGTCTTCTTCATCACGAATCAAATATTGGCTGATCTGCTCAGTTGCCTTCTGATCCACGGTCTCCATCTGGAAAATATGCCTGGTAGTTGTTACTACCCGGTCTTTCAGTAGAAGACATTGTATCCTTTTACCTCATCATTTTTACTAATGATCTAAGCCTTTTCCGCATGCTTTTTCAGGAACTTATGATTTGGGTCCCTCCAGACCATGCAAGGCTAGCCAAAAATACGATATCAGAAACTTGAGCGCCCCATTTTGTTAGCAACTCGATTGGTACCTTTCTTCATGGATTAGCCCTTATGGGGCTGCGATTCAGAATGTAGCTTTCATATTCGGCGGCCTCAGACCTGTAGGTCAACGATGTCCAAGGGGGTCGACCTTTCTGTATTCACCCAAAAAAGTCACATGCCGATTCGGCAATCGAAATTCGACGAATAAATCTCGTCCCCCGTTCTTTAAATACAGCACTGAACCCACGATAGACTTCAGTACCGTCGAACACCTTTATAGACAACTTACAGTCCTTTGCAGAGGGTGTTTGGAACGCGGGTTGGCGATTTCGTAGGGGTGAACACATTCCGTAATCATGATTACTAAAACCAGCATGAACTTCCGGATTTTTTAGGCGTGCTATCCAGCGTCGCCAACCGCATTTGCGTACCCAATATAATTGAGTTATTGAAGCCGGAACCGTTTCCGTCTTGAATCCCTTTCGAGCTTGTCAAGTCGGTCACACAACTTTTGGAACGTATCCAAAATCTTCATTCCTTCGGCAGTTTTTTCTTCGTGAAGATGAAACATCATGACCCTTTGGGCTCATAACCTGTTGAATGCTCCAGCGTTTATCCTTGCGTAGATAGTGAGAAACTTGATCCGTATATGTAGTTTGATGTCTTCAATATACAGAAATCGTATATATCGTATAACATTGCAATATATCTTTATTAATTTACAGAATAGGGTCGCAACCAGTAATCCGTTGACGATAGAAACGACACCCGTAGACCCCACCTCGTAGATAACAGTAGAAGATAAACAAGTCAGGGACTTAATCAATGTAATGTGTATTGAGAAGTTATTAGCTAGACTAAAATGAATTCTAAATAAAGTTCGTATTCATAGTTGCAGATGTAGACGAAAACTTAAGTCGTAAGTGCGTGAAAATAATCCAAATATAACGAAAAGTCAGTAAAGTCGATATCTCCACAGTCAATCACATGTTAGCGGTGGAAAAGGTATCAGCAGACAATTCGTAATGTAAATAAAAATATCCAGGGACTAAATCAACGGAATGCATATTGAGAAGTGTTTAGTTAGCCTAACATGAAAGTATATACCAGATGTTGAATTTATGGTAAACTTCCATCTGTTGTGTGGTATACATTTCTTATGCATAACAAAAATATGTGTACTCCGAACGGGTCAGCGTATACTGACCCCCCCCATTTCCGTAAACTTACCCCCCTGTGCATAGCCATGAGATTTTATAACAGATTCAACACAGTTACAGTAACCGTCACGTCACGGCCCTATTTTTGACATTTTCCACTACAAAATGACGCCGAAATGAGGGTTCTGTGGCACTTGTTTGTGAGACGATGCGCTACAAGCCGCTGGTGCTCGAGCCGTACCGGAGAGCCAGAAAGCACTCAAGAAATTTAAAAAGACACCCGACCTCTTTTTTGTAATACTCTATGATCTTCTTTTTGGTCGGCAGAAAATTCAGGGCGGCGGCTTTGTGAAGAAAACACTTGTACATCACCAGACATCTTTTCGGGCGGCGCTAGCGAGAATTAAAATGAAGCGCAAAGTAGCGTCAAATGAAGAGCTTCTGCCGCCTAGAAACCGCCGGAAGTACCATATGCTGCCTCGGTATGTCCGCGTCAATATACTTCTGACTGTAAAGGAAGAGGTCCAGGCTTTTATGGGCGAATCAATGCGAAAAACGATAACAACGTGCGAGATTTGCTCGTGGTGCTACCAGGCACGGAGCTACACGAACACAAGATGGTCAAAAGTGGAAAACAGGTGCTACAAGATAAGGCCAGTTGTTTTTCTGCTATTCTGTTGCATGGAGAACACACTGATGCGGAAGACAAACAGGGCGACGTGATCTACGCCTGTGCAGCTCCTGGTAATAAGACGAGTCATTTGGAAATGCTGTTGAAGCAACAGTATGGTGATGGAAAGGACGACACATTCTTAAAGCGACGAGTGCTCGCTTTCGATCGATCGCCCAAGCGACTTGAGCTGATGAAGCGACGTATACAACTAGCAGGAGCTGCTAATCGTGTGAAGGCCAAACTACAAAACTTTTTAGAGATTTCTGTCGATGATGTCATGTATTGCAATGTGCGCAGCATTCTGTTGGATCCATTGTGCTCTGTTTCGTGGATGATAAATCGCTTAGATCATCGGCTAGATATTACGAGTGCACGTGATGCTGTGCGAGGGAATGAGATAAATACTGTAGACGGTGCGTACACGCACGGTGCGGCTAGCGCACAGAGGAAGACTTTCCTACTTTCCTAAAGCGGCGATGTGACGCTACTTAGCCGATACGACCTTATAAAATGGCTTAGTAAGAGAGAACTCTCTTACTCGGGGCCAAGATTCCACTTTGGTTTACTAGTTAGCACAAGCTAACGCCTTAACACAAGGCTCCCTTAATAAGGGGGTAGCTAAGGGAAGAACTTCCCTTACGCTACTACACTCACTACGCGCGCGACCGGTCGAGGTCGAGCGTCCTGTAGTCTTTGAGTGAAATGTAAAATGAATGTATATTTAATATGTAATTAGCCTAAATTAATTTAAACTAATGCTAACTATATGTAATACTAAGTAGAACTTACTAAATTCGTACCTAGCTAAAATGTAGTGTACACCACCTGTGTACTAACACGTGGCTGGCTGCCACGCCTCCACCAAGGGCTCCTGCCCTGATTAGTTAAAATAACCAATGTTCCAAAACCTTTCGGACCGGTCAATACTGACCCCAACCGTAGTGTACTCACGTACACCACATACTAAATGCAACCAGAATGTAACCCTGTTACAGACACGGAGCATGAGCATGAGAGTACAAAGCACCTCCAATCGCTTTCCGACTTCCAGACTCAAGCCCTGTGTAAAACATTTTCTTTCCCGCAAGTAGAGCGTATCGTGTATTCAACGTGCTCCATTTTTGAGAAGGAGAACGAGGAAGTTGTCGCCTCAGCATTAAACTCCAAGGAAAATCGTTGTGCAGCACGACCTTTTGTATTGAAACCGGCGCTTAAGTCATGGCCGCGTCGTGGCCTGCAGGTTGCAGGTATATCGGAAGAACAGGCTATGATATTGGTACGTGCAAATGGCGTAGAGGATTTGACGAACGGTTATTTTGCGGCTTATTTCGAAAGAATCAAAAGTATTGACAACGATGCATGCAATAAGGATAAAGTTATAGAATCAGAATCTGCAACACTGGAATCTCCGTCAAATGCGCCAAAGGCAAAAGCGTAATCTTTCCAAGTTTGTAAGAAGCGTAAATGGCTTACTTGCACACGAACAGACATTCGGAAGCGAAAAAAGGGAATGATGGTGCGACAGTAAGAACCGGACCGAGTAACACAAGCATAAACAGTGATTATTACGTATATCCTACTACTACTGAAATACTTCATTTGCTTAGGACGTGAAATTTAAAGCGGCATGGATTCATGGCAAAACATTCCGTTATACATGATTGTCCGCAAAATTTCCCATGTCAAAAATAGGGCCGTGACGTGACGGTTACTGTAACTGGTGTTAATTTGTTATAAAATCTCATGGCTATGCACCGGGGGGGGGGTCAGTTTACGGAAATGGGGGGCCAGTATACGCTGACCCACTCCGAACCGAGTACTAATGCACTAATTATGCTACTGATAAGAACGAAATATAAATTGCTACCTAAAAATAGTCCTACTCAGTTTTAATAAAAACCAAAAATAGACAGACTATTTTAACAATGAAATATCTTAACACTTCTCAATACACATCCATTGATAAAGACGTTTAAGTTATAGCGAACTTCCATCTGTCGTGTATCCTACACCACTTATCAGTACCCAAATATATGTACTCAGAATCGAGTACGACTACACAATCTTATATACTAATAAGTACGAAATGAATATTGCTACTAATGAATTAATCATACCTGGTTTTGGCTAAACAATAAGCACTATTTTCAACAAATGTGTATTAAGAAGTTATTATCTGTCCTAACATGTATTATGTATAAGAGTTGAAGTCGTGCAATCCCTATATCTGTCGTGAGTCCTACACTACTTACCTGTACCTAATAATAGGTACTCAGATTTTGCGTTTGCTACTTAACTCTTAAAACTATGAAGTTAACATTGCTATAAATGAAAACAAGCATATACCTAGTTTTTGGTACAAACCGGTATAACGAATATTCTTAACAAAAAGTATGAGGGAGACACAGACAAGACTTCGGCACTGCGGGTACATTCGATCATACCTTCCATGAAGTAACAGAACCTGATTATCCATGAAGTAACAAAAGAACCACAACTCTTGAACATGCGCTATATGGTGGACTCATCTCCTTAGCCGTATTTCAACACTTATGAGCCATTCGGTACGGATCTTTGTGCTTTGTACACACAAACCATCATCGCCTATCACTCATTGACCAGTTCCCTGTTGGAAATAAACTTGACAGTAAAGTGGTAGCGACGACAGGTTGCTATTATTGAGGTAGTCTACGGTAGTTTAGTTTAGAACATTCTAGAAGGTCAGTCAGTTTGTAGTTTGGAAGCGGTGCTCACTTCTCAATTGGTAAAGCCACTGACGAAGCCCCCGGCGGGGTGCTGAAACGCGTCTGGCGCGCGTTCAATAGAGATGTCTTTAACCCACCTATCCAGTATCTTTCTATAGGTTATGAGCCCAAGTTGCGTCAAGTAATCTCGTGGAGTATTCTTGGTACTTGGAGTGGATTCTAGTGGATATTTTTTCGTTGTCACGTTTCGTGGAGCTAGTGGAAATTCCCCTATAGAAGAGCTAGTGGGTGACGGAAGTGACTGAAGTGTTTTCATTCGATTTATGATGTTTGACTCTGATGTAGATGATGTGCCCTCCGTGGATGAATTTCGGGCGCTGGTACGCAGCTTGAAGGAAGTTGCAAGCGCCCTGAATAACCAAGATGCAGGGCAGGCCATACAAGCATCACCGAGGGGATCGACCGAGTCAAAGAAGGAATCCCCGGTGCGTGTGCCGATCTCTGAGTTTCGATAGAGCCTACAAAATTACCGTCCTTTCTGTCAGCAATGTCGTTGAACGACCTAACCGAGGACGAAGCGGTAGAAGCTGGCGCACGGCCACTCCCACAAGTAAATGAAGCACCCCGCAGGTCGCCTGTTGCGGCGCAAGGTGCAGCTGTGCTGGAGTGCCCGCCGCGCAGGGAAATATACCGGTGCAACACACCGGGTACTAAATACCTAAGTTGAGTATAGAGAAGTTTTCGGGGCGCGAGCTGTATCCCGGTCTGGGTGCAGGCTACCGCCAGTGGGCCTAACTGTTTATGGAGGCAATCGATATTGGAGAAATAACTTCCGTTTTCCAATGGATCGAACGTTTGAAGGTCAAGAAGTTTGGCGATCACCACCGCAGAGTACTATCGTATTAATATTGCATCGTGGTGGCGGGTTCGCGTGACATTAATTTACGTGATGGAGCAGATGTGGTTGGGATTTAAAGTGAATATATCCCACCACCAAGCTTCTGCCTGGTTCGCCATGGAAAAGGATGCAAGGCGCAGCTGGACGGAACACTACTTATACCTAGTATCTCTGGCTCGCGAAAGCGGGTCGAGCGAAAAGTTAATTGTAGAAAACATTGTGAAATACGCTGCGCCGCGATTGAAAGTGATGCTGATGGCGAGGTATAACCCTAGAAGAGAGGACTACCTCAGCCACACACAAGAATTGATTGCCTGGTCGCAGGAACTGGAGGACGACTCCGTGAAGGCTAAGCCACCCCTTAAGTTGCAGGCGCATGCCGCTACATCTGGCAAGGCGCGGCGCGTGTGCTACGCGTGCGGTGGCAAGAGGCATGTACTAAGGTATTGCCCCGAGAAGCGTCGCAAGAATGGAAGTGATTGCAGCCAAGGGCCGATTCGTAGCGGCAATGACAAGTCGTCAAAGCGTTTCGTGCTTTCGACTATGGATACCACTATAGATGCATATGTTAATGCATGTGGTAATGAAAGTGGCATCGAAAACCTTTGGATTATTGATAGTGGTGCAAGTAGACACTTGGTGTCGAGCGCAAATCTGTTGGAAGATGTAAAGGACTGTGGACCTGATGACACTTTTGCACTTCCGGATGGAGGTACTTTGCAGGCTACAAAAGTCGGACGGCTTACGTTGCGGACGTGCGACAAAAGTGTAACGGTCGTTATCTTGACCGAAGTATACTTTGCACTGCAACTAGCCAGAAATCTGATCTCACTTGGCCAACTGCGTGAAAAGGGTTTCGCCATAGTTGATGATGGCCACAAGCTGCGGGTCGTGATTAAAGGTGAAAAACTTTTCGATGTAATGACGTATGGATCCGTCTTCATTGCCAATCTGAAGGCCGAAAGGGCGAACAATTTTTCGAAGGATTTCGGTGACATGGTTGATAATAGTGTGCTGTAAGACGTCGGCTCAGACGTCCACACTGGCAGCCTGCACCACTTCCATATGAGCCTGGGTCACCTGGCCTATGATACCATTGAAAGGTTGGCCAGGGACCCTTGATCTGGTATCGCCTTAACGGACACAAATAGGCCAAATTGCCCTACGTGTGCCGAGGGAAGGCCACCAGGAAGGCGCAGTCGAAGGTGGATTATGGCAACAACGCCCCGATACCTCGCATCGGAGGAGTGATCTGCAGTGACCTCAAGGGTCCGATCACTCCCCGGGACAGGCGAGGCAATCGATATTTGGTCGTTTTTGTGGATCATTATTCGAACTATGTAAGGGTTTTCGGGGAGCGAACAAAGGACAAGGCGGCAAGGATGTTCGGGAATTTCATTGTCTAATTTTAAAAACGAGTTCTCGTGTAGAGTGCACGTGTTGCGCACTGATGGCGGCGGAGAGTATCGGAACATCAATCTGTTTTGCAAACAGACCGGTATCCGCTGCCAAATAACTGAACCGGGAAATCCTGCCTCAAATGGCAAGGCGGAGCGAATGAACCGGACCATTTTCAACATGGTTCGGTGCATGATATTTGGGTCCGGTGTACCCTTAACGTATTGGTCGGAGGCGGCTTAGTATGCTGCATACATACTCAACCGTACTCCGACGAGATCGAATATCGGGCGGATTTCGACGCTGGAAGTACTGACCGGCAAGCGGCCGGCAGTGAACGACATTGTGGTTTTAGGGTCCCCGTGCATGGTTTGGAGAGACCCGAAGAAGAAAACATTGGCGAAGCACGACGAACGCGTCCTTATTCTAGGGAAACGCGATGAAACAAAAGGTTTCAAGGTGTTACTATTGAAGGACAGGGTGGTCGTTGTAACGAGGAACGTCACCGCGATTGAAAAGATCATCCCTGAAACGAGCGACAAAGTAACCAATGTGTTAGAAGGTGAACGCAACCAAGAACTGGAGGAAATGGCCGAATCGCGTTCGAGAAAAACTGATGTGAATACGCCAAGTTCTGGGCACGAAAGTAACGGAACACCGAAGGCTGTAACCACGTCAAGGCACGTCGAAAACACTTTGCAAGGCACTAGGAAGACGCGCAGAAAGCCAAAAAAGACGGCCAAAGGGCAAGAATATGAAGCGTCGAGGGCCAAAAGGGCCGTTTCAAGTGATGAAACTCCGAAATAATTGCCGAAAATGGTGGAAATGCGGAAAGCGCTTTATGTGTTTAGGCGGTTTGCGATCCAGGTTTCGAGCCGCCAAGTGGGTCAATGATGTAACCAGATCCGAAGGATTATCGTGAAGCACATGGCGGCCCGCAAACGAAGATGTAGAAGCAAGAGGAAATGGAGGAGCTTAAGGCTCTCCAGGACCTCGAAACATGGGACATTGTTAGCCGCCCTGAGGGAAAGGTACCTCTCCCGACCAAATGGGTGTACAAGACGAAAGTCAGTGCAAACGGGTCAGTCGAGAGGTACAAGGCGAGGTTGGTCGCCAGAGGCGATAGGCAAGTTTTTGGCGCCGATTATTTTTTCACGTTTTCAACCGTAATGGAGTTGAATAACGTAAAGTTACTCCTTGTGTTGGCGCAAGTGTGGGGGGTAGCGGCACGCCACGGCAATGTGCCAAGTGCCTACCCCAAGGTCAAATCCGAAGATGACGTGGAAATATACTTGCAGGTGCCGCAAGGCATGGATATCACGATGGACAAATTGCGTGATTTCGGTGCGAAATCACCAAAGGATCCCTCACTCAAGTTAAAACGCAACCTGTATGGTTTGACTCAGGATGGGCGCCTGTGGCACCAGTCTGTGCGAGACATTAATGAAGTTTGGATTTACGCAGTGTGTTACATACACATGCATTTTCGTCAAGCACGAAAAAAGTGAAACGATTGTGGTCGGAGCATATGTTGACGACCTCCTGGTTACTGGAACCAGTGAGAGGATCGTGCGAGAGTTTTTTTGCGAACATGCAAGTATTGGAACTAAAAGACTTGGGAGTGTTACCACGTTTCTGGGCATCCGGATTCAAGGCGATCCGAGGAATGGTTACGTGCTGGACCAAGAAAGCACAATCAAGGAAATATTGAATGTGAACAAGCTGGAAAAGATGAATCCAGCTCGGACTCCGCTGCTGGCACTGGATGATGATAAGGAGTATCTGGAACTCCTGTTGGTGGAACCAAAGGAGAACATGCCAAGTATCAAGCAATTCCAGTCGCTCATGGGCAGTCTGCTATGGGTCGCCCAGTGCACGCGTCCTGACATTTCGTTCGCCGTGCACCGCGCCACACGTAAGACACATGCACCCACGCTGGGCGATTACAAGGTTGCTAAGAGGATCCTGAAGTACCTTAAGGGAACGAGTGATCTTAAGTTGGCATTGAAACATGATGATGATCTACCTATGCCACTCCGGATTATGGTTAATAGCGATGCAGATTTCGCCGCCGACAAGGTGGACCGGAAAAGCGTTTTGGCGATGGTGGTATTCATAAATGGAGTTATCGTAAACTGGGATTGCAAGAAGCAGACGGCGGTTGCATTTTTAACCGCTGAAGCGGAATTTGTTGCAGCAGCCATGGCAGGAAAGGAGGCGCTAGGACTGCGAGAGCAGTTGCTGAAATTGGTATGCATGCCAAGACACCGCTCATGCTCAAGATGGACAACCAAGCTGCCATAAGACAATTGGAAGATGAGGCAATGCAGCGGGTTCGAAGCACGTGGACATTAAGCTGAAGTTTCTAAAAGACTATACCAAGAAGGGAATTGTTTCGGCAAGCCACGTGCCAGTGAAGAAATGTTAGCCGACCTACTGACCAAGGACTTGGGAGAGCAGAGAATTCAAGTGTTGCGTGCACAGACAAGGCTGCAGTGATGATCGCACAGCCTCCGGTCTTCCAGGAGGAGTGTTGGAAGAGTGTGTATCCATTTTGGACTTTGCACTCTTCCGAATAGTGGAATCCCGTTGGCTGTTCAGGTACGGCATACATTTTATGCATATAATAGCGGTTACAAGATTAAGTTGCAATAGTGCTGAATATATACTTAAATAACCATACATAATATACTTTACTTTCCTTTTTGCATTTAAATCAGTATGCGCCCCTACTGAACTCTCTACGGCTGTTACGCGGCGCCTACCTTTTTGCATCTTCCGCTGATCCTCCCGTGCTGAAACTTCGTCAGCAGGTGAGTACTGATCGCGGGAAGTGTCCTAAATCTTTTTTATAAGTTTTTAAAAGGTTATGAGCCCAAACGGTCTTCCTGCAGCGTTTGAAAGGACAACAAGGTGTTTGTCAAGAATTTGCTGGCTGCGCGAGTGCGACGAAGGTTACGTGGATGTGTTGGTGTTGAGGGTCTCGTTGAGATCAATGGTGGAAAGGAGTCTGCTTCAGGAGGAGCGCCTGTGTGTGCGCTAACGAGACGAACAACTGGACGAAGAAGATGCAACTACGATGATACTGCGCGTACCTGTGAAGATGACGACGATGGTGCAGTCGCCTGGGTGAGCGACTGGATGCACAAGATGAAGATGCCGAAGTACAAGAGGAATGTTTGTTCTGCAGACACATTCGTGAAGGCAAGACGATTGCGAGGGAGGCGTGGTCCACCGTGGACGCAATGATGAAGCGGAGAGAATAATCGATGAGGATTATCAACGCTAGTCGTCGAGGGGGAGTGTTGGAAATACACTTGACAGTAAAGTGGTAGCGACGACAGGTTGCTGTGATTGAGGTAGTCTACGGTAGTTTAGTTTAGAACATTCTAGAAGGTCAGTCAGTCAGTTTGTAGTTTGGAAGCGGTGCTCACTTCTCAAATGGTAAATCCACTGACGAGGCCCCCGGCGGGGGGACGAAACACGTCTGGCATGCGTTCAATAGAGATGTCTTTAACCCAACTATACAGTATCTTTCTATATCCCCCCTCTCTTTGTGTTCATCAAAGGAGAGGGGGATTGCATGATTTGTGTATACACAGAATTGAATGGATCTTTCTATAGGTATTCAATTCGATATAGAAGGCTTTTGTTACTTCATGGTGTGTACGCACAAACCATCATCGCCTATCACCAGGCCACTTTAAACATGGTCCAGGCCATAACTACCATAAATAAACTGTTTATGGCCTGGTAGGAAATTAGTTTATGGCCTATTTACGGCCCTACAGAAAACTTAGGGTTTATTGAGTATTAACGTTTAGTAACTGCCGGAATTGATTGGCATGTAGAATTCTCTCCAGAGAGAAGTCTGTGAGCGAACTCCGGAAGTCATTTTTGACATACTTGACGATGGAAAAGTCACTTTCGACACTAGCTGTTCCTGGAAATACGGAGGCTAAACCGCCACAGAACTCTAATAGCACCGAAAAACGACCCCCCGTTAGTGACCAGCCGTCCTCGAAGCTCGTTGCCTCATTGCATCCACTCAGGGCGTTCTTAAACGCCTCCTCCGATTCAAACTCTGCGAGAAGAGAAAGGAACTCCTGATCGATCCAATCTACTCTTGAGGTATACCATCGAGTAGGGAGTCGTTCGCGATAAGTGCGGACAACATAATTAAAATCTCGGCCACGTAGTTTCACGAGCTAGTGAGGAAGCACGGCAGGAAGAGCTGTACTAGCTTCATTTGTCGAGCTTCTATCAGCCGATATGGACCCAATACCGGAAATTATCTTTAAAACAGCATGACCAAGGTCGAAAAGAAGTGACCGAAGGTCTTCCTCTGTCAGAGTTTCAGCGCAATCAACAACAAAGGTTCCAAGGTCCTACCATATCAAGATTTCCCTATATATACATACTAACAGCAGATCACTAAAGTATAATGAACTTACTTCCAAAAGCCCACGATATCGTCCGTATTGAGGCTAACGACCGTCAGACAAAATGGAGTTGTCGTCAGCTCTAAGTTCCTCACGCTCTGAATCATTGATATATCAGGCGTTGAAGAGCTTAATCAACGTAGCAACGAGCTTCTACAAAGTTTCACGCTGCTGATAAACCAGCGTTGTGTGACCCTGGAGAGTCTTGGAAGAGATCGAAGCAACACTTGATATTTTCTCAACAGCCATGAGCACAATACACCACAACTTTGATGGAGCACAGCTCGGTTGTTTCTGCTGGACATACTCCCATACTGGGATGCGATGGATCTTGAACCAGAAGCTCTTGCGATGCATGGACTCCCAGCGCGTATCCTGTAGATTCTTCGCCTGCGACTTGATATCCGAGATGAGAATCTGTTGCCTGAGAAGGTATACAACGAACGTCGTTAATATCAAATAAAACTGCTCGTCCAAAAAAGTGCTTTGAAGAACTCCTGCATGAGCAAATACAGCTGGTGACATCCGCACCAAATCCGAATAATTCCCGGAAGTGCCACTTGCTCAAATCGAGTTTCGAGACCTATAGAGACGGATATAAGTGCAATGAACACTATCATCCAACGAATTAATTTAATGTCAGACATCAAACCTTGAATGCGGCCTGTCATACTGCGGGCTCCATCAGTCGCAACGACGACAATAGTTTTTCGCCATTCTCGGCAGATACAGGCGAGGAACTTTACAGATATGTTGAACATATTCTCACTAGTGTGCCTCTCAAACACAGGAACATATACAAGATGAAGATTGAGGATCGTTCCTTGCCAACAGAGACAAATTCGGATGTCAAGGTACGACACGCCTTGATGAGTAGACATATCGAGAGCAATCGAGAAGGCCCATACATTGGGCGCCATCAACATCTCTTCAATCTTCTGCAGGAAAAGCGCACAAATGAAGCGAGCGTATCGACACACAGAGGCCTCGTTGATGCAGCCGTTTGATGCGAGTCCCGTTTGTTCTTTCGTAGTAGTAATGATGGACACGATTTGTCGAAAGGTGACACCAACAGCGAGATACTTAGCTGTCAAGTTGAACTGAACAGGATTGGCAATGTAGAACATGCATGTTAATAGTATATACAGCGCACTCTAAATCACGAGACAACATGCCTTCATACATAGGGGTGAGTCTGATCCTCGCCGTTTGAGTCCTTCATCTCGTCATCAGCATCAAGGTCCACGAAGACAGCAAGCACGCGTTCACGGGAAGACGCAACATCCTCATCTGCATTGGGATCAAACAGCATTTCCCCGATAAGAACATCAACTATGTCCTTGTTCACCGAGAAGTGCAACGCCGTCTGGGTTCCAGCGAAATTGGCATGCATAGTAGACTTGAAGGGACGGCCATTAAAGAACAACTCCCTCTCCTCTTTGCTGCTCTGATTGTACTCTTCCCATTTATTCGGGTGTTAGTTCTCCAAGTGAGCCTTGATTGGTCCGCTCGAAACGACGTGAAGAAGTGGAAATTGCACGTAGCCTTGCGCTTGGCACCGATATTGCATTCACGTCCGAATGCAGCACAGAAGCGACACTCAACCGAGACAACCTTCTGTGTTTGAGGGTGTCGCGCCGAGATGCGAAGACCATACTTTTCGACGTATGAAGGGTTGAATGCAGGTGTCTTTTTAGGAGGCATCGCCTACAGAGAAGAAATGAGTTGAGAGTTTAGAAGCCAATGCAGTCCCCACGCACTGCGAAGCAAAAAAAGGAAGTATAATTTATTTAGGGAAAATTTCATGCATGCCCTCGCTTTTGCGGAAATAACATGCATGCCCCTGATTTTATGAAAATAACATCCATGCCCCTGTCAGCTTGTCGGTTAATCAAATTGCTCAATGCATCAAAAAACGGTGGAAACGAAATAGGAGCGAACGTCCAGTGAGGACTCCATACCCCAAAGCGATGGATCCCGAGATTCCGACGCCCGTTCTTGGACCTCTAGCCGAAGGGCAGCGGCACGCGACAATGACGGCGCTTCGCAAGTTTGCTGGCGATGACTTTGTGCTATGCTCGCGCCAACGAGGTTTACATGGCTACAAAACGACGGGTTTGAAATTTTTGGCAAGGACCTGAACGTTCGTATTAAGTTTGAGCAACATGCACCGGATATTGTGGCTCCACGTGTGTCAGAAGAGGAGTTGACGGTGTGAGGAAAAGTTCCATTGGTGAACAAATCTCCCCGTCCCTGCCGTCGTTGATGACGCGGTCGTTCACAGAGTGAGGTCATCGTGTTTTACGCACCGAAAAAGCCGAATTTTTCGACAAAATTTGGGATCTTGTGACGGATGAAGCAGGTTCTGGCTGCAAGGGTACCCGGCGAGCAAGTGTGTTTGTTTCTGGCTTGAAATCGTTTGAAGATTATGGTTTAACCGATTACGACCCGATTGACTACTTTGGAGACGAGATTGACGACCACTCGCCGTGCTGCTTAAGCAGGAAGTATATCACGCTGGACACGAAATTAAACGCTTGGACTAACTCGTTGTTCCAGCAACGTTTGGTAGACCTGCTATTACAAGTGAGCGGGACAAGCGATGCAGCTACAAAAAATTGTAAAAGACACGATTATATTTGGCCACTCAATGACTAATCTCAACCTATCTGGTGCCATCGTCAACGACAAGGTTATTCTTGACCCGTCCACAACTTGGGTGGATTTAAGTGCACCTATGAAAGGCAGCATGGGGTCAAATTTCATCCAGGAAGCCTGCGATGAAGAAAAAGGCCCTATTGCAGAAGTTATAGTTGATCTATTCATGGACAGATGCCCAGTACACGAAGGAGAGGAGTCTCTCGCCTATCGGAATTCATCATTATCATCGCCAGAACTGGATGCTTGATACGACGCCGCACAAGTCGCTTACGCTGCAAACGTTGATGCTGTCATTCGGGTTTGGTTACCTTAAAATCTGCTGTTTACGCTGTTGCCGGCCAAGTCATAGCACACCACTCACTCGAAAATGACGGCATTGTGGAATATTTAAGTTGCTGAATGGGTCTCCCGTTTGAAACCTTTAGCCCGACACCCTCGATCCAGCGCTTCTTGTCGGAGCTTAATCATGTAGACACGTCATTTCGAAATGGCGATGGCTTTCATAGTGACTCAAAGAAACCCTTGAAGTGGTTTGAGTGCCTTTTGTAGGTGATGATTGAATACAATAACTTGTTGGTATTACAGATGTTAACATTAGAATATCGAAGAGAGAATCTCAAATAGGGATCA
The DNA here is from genome assembly GCA_026184515.1 of Peronosclerospora sorghi. NCBI lineage: Eukaryota > Oomycota > Peronosporomycetes > Peronosporales > Peronosporaceae > Peronosclerospora > Peronosclerospora sorghi. The sequence goes on along the minus strand of CM047592.1, from coordinate 3,061,318 downwards.
GGTGTTCATAATCCCTGCTACCTATACAAGAGCTGAGTCATAAACACGTAGGTCGCCCCGAGACTGAAATCTACCTCGATGACGGATGGGAAGGTGACCAAGACCGACATCACCCAGGCGCGCCAGCAAGTATAGACGAAGACGAAACCTTGTGTCACGAAAACACCGTTAAAGATGGTTATCTCGGAAATCAAGGCAAAGTGGCCCAGTCATCAGGAAAATGTATTCAACAAGTCAACACAAAGCCAACGCCCCACCAAATGAGCCCGCTGTTTTGGTTGACGATCCTACTCTCGCCCCAACCAACCCGGGCTCCATTCTGGACCTCGTTTCCTACCAGTATCCAGTCAAATCCAGTCGCAGAAGCGTTTGAATACACGATCAACGCGACCTCTGCTACGACCTATGGAGCAAATCACGCGATGTAAAGTCAGAACAGCTATTGCTCCGCAATGACAAACATTTTGTATTTTGTTTTTTTGATTTGATTGGCCGACAAGCTGACAGGGGCATGGATGATATTTTCCTAAAATCAGGGGCATGCATGCTATTTCCAACGAAAAGCGAGGGCATGCATGCAATTTTCCCATTTATTATCGCCCGCAGCAAAACTTATTCATGGCCCATTCCCATAAATAAGGCCCTAGGGCCACAAATAAAGTGGCCTGCCTATCACTCAATGACCAGTTCTCCCCCCCCCTTCTTTAGTGAACAAGCACGTGATCTGGCTCCTTGCGACGCTCTTTGTCTTAGCACACTGTCGTGCTGAGGCAATTTCCACCGTCGCGAACACTTCGGATCGAGGTTCCGAGGATGAGAGAATGCGACCACTGGGCAAACTCCTACCTAACCGCGGTGTTCTTCCATGGAAAAAGTAAAGACCGCGGTGTCTTCCATGAAAAAGAAAAAGAGCGTCGGGTCGTCCATGAAGCAAAAAAAGAACGTGGCAGCGTCTCGTGCTGCTGCTAAGCCCAAGGCAACCAAGGAAGATATGGATCTTGTTAGCGCAGAGCCCGCTGTCGAACACTATCGCGAGAATTTCGAGATCGACATCGAAGAGGTTGCACAGTCGTACCAAAAGTTGTTGACAGAGCGCCCTCGAGGCATTTCCCATCTTAGCACTCACGAGCGCGTACTCATGGCTCTAGGACCCGAATGTATACAAAAAATGGCGGGAAAAGATAACGCATTCACCCTGCCCCATGGTCTAATGTACATGCAGAAGCTCCTGCCCCAATCCATGTCGAAAGAGTGGCAAGATATCTTTGATCAGAGCCAAATCATGGCGCGAACGTTTTTTGAAAGGATGCGATTTTTAATTAAAAAAACGAAGACTTCAAGAGCTTCAAGATGGGGATCGACGACTACTCTTACATGGCCCTGGGAAGCAAGTGTTTGGGCAGAAGCAGGAAAAAAGTTGGCCAGACAGTACCAATATTCCCCCTTAAATCATTAGTCGGTCTCGACCCTTCGGTAATTGAGAAATGCCGGCAACAGCTTAAAAAAGAAAAGAGCGGACCAACTGGTGAAGAGCTTCAAGTGAAAGCTATTGAAATGGCAAAGGGAGAGACGTTGACGCTCAGTTAGCAGACATCATCCGTCTGTTTAGGAAGAGGACGCTCAGGTCCCTGAGAAAAGGTTTCTTCGTACTACTACATACAGTGATCGCTGAATAGTACAGTTTCATGTTTCCATCAAGGCGTACGGCCTGAGCTTGCACTTTCCACGTGTCCAAGTGTGCGTACATTGAACTCCTCGAAGCAGCTATGCCAGCAATTAAACCTGGACATTGAAATGGTATTCAAAGCGTCGGCGGTGAAATGTCGCGTGTTCTTTTCGCACGAGAGGGTCCATATAGCAGTACGGATCGGTGTGTCGCTCTATGTAGTTCGGAGCAAGATGCCACACATGACCGAGTGTTCAAGGCATCGATATATGCTCAATGCGCACGTGTCTCGGTTGTCGCGGTGGCGTGGCCGGTCCCTAGTCGACGTAGCCACCCTGTGGTGTGTTTTTTTTTCAATTTCAAAGGATATGGTCCAAAATGGCTGGAGCTTCGTCGTCGGGCTTGCGAATCGCGAGGTATAGGCGACACGTGGAGCGTCGGAGTGCGTGGTGTTCAGCGCCAGTGGTACCCGACAATCGGCGTGGGGATCCGCAGGTGCTCTTCTTGCCTCACCTCTGTGTGTGTGTCCTTGCAGCGGTGAAACCGCTCGCTAACTCGACGAACAAATAACGAGAGTGAGTGCATTCTAAATATGGGAGGGGATAGAGCGGGATCCGAGAGGCTCGAAAACTCGGTCGCTGTGACGCTTTTAGTCTGTGCCCACTCGCCGGTCCTGCTCTTGATTGCCTCTTCGCTTGTATGAGCCCCTTTTTGCCTCGCTTATGTTTTTTATAAAACTCTGGTGCGTTTACAAAAGCCATGAAGAAATGCTCAAAGTTCTTTTTGTTTTACCAGTAACATCCGATTAGCATTTCATTGAGACTACGAAATGAATCAGAAAGCGGTTTCGTTATCAATCCGAAAAAAAAAACATGAAGGGCTCAAAAGTTTTAGCTGCGACGTGTTTTGCTTTAGCTCAGGAATATCCGATATCGTCGATTTAAAATCCACGAAATTAAAATCATTTAACAGCTTCCATATCGATCCGAAAAAAAACAAAACATGATGGGCTCAAAGAGTATGGCTGCAACGTCTTTGCTTCTTTAGACAGGAAACTCCGAGAATAATCATATAACGGTTTTCATAACGATCCTTTAAGGTGGTAAAACAGGCCAGTCCGAGCATATCATCCGCAGTGCGCTGTGTTGGCGAATTTCAACACCTATGCTTGTTTGACTCGTAATTGTTGGACTGTTTGCCTTGAAACAAATTTATCGCATTTAGTCCGTTAGAAAAATCCACGCGTTTGGGTCCTTTTCTAACCATGCGATGGAGTCGTAGTTTAAATGCCCTCGTCGGGCATGCAAATGCATAAGACACCCCGTTTTTACATCTGAGCCCTACCTATGACATCGAAACAATTGTCTTGACTTTTCAAGGTTTCTTTCTACACTGTCATTAAAACGGTGAGTAACAGTATTTCCGAAATCAAAAGTTTCTTTTTATCCTATCAGGCACCGAAAGCTTCTTTCTATCCAATCAGCCACCCTCTTGTTTCATATTTTGCCATTTAAACCCAGCCAACATCTCCCCTCACCACGTTTGTTTCTTCGATGTCATAAATTTCTTTCTTTAAGTATCGATGAATCATTATTTGTTTCCGCCGTAAGTAACTTTTCTTAAAGCTTTTTCTTCCTGAAACCCACAAGGAAGTTTAATTCTAGCGAGATTTTCCTTTCGATATCCGTTTTCAATCCAATTTACTTGACACACATTGTTTATCTTCACACATGCCTTCACCCAGCCTTTTATCGAAACCCTTACTGAAAACACGGCCTTGTGTACCTACACTGCATCTTGAAAGTACGATTGTCGCTCACTAAATGTCTACTGACACCAGTATCTACCCAGCTTGATTTATTGACAAAATTGTCATTATTTGATAAACCCCAAAAAACAACCCTTTCTTCACCCTTTTAAGGACAGTTTTTTTGCACGAATGTGCTTCGTTCCGTCACATCCGTATCATTTTCATGGTTTTAGACGTAATTGACAGAATTGGATTTAAAATTTGAATCGATTTCAACCCCCTGAGCAAATTGGCATAACGGTTTGGATAATTGTGTGGTCGAATTTGGCCATGAGTGATTAATGCGTGATGAACCACATTATATCCAGTACAAAACCTTCAGAGACTCCCACTATTTATTTGCTACTAATATAAGTAGTCTTCATTCCAATTTGTTTTCGGGGGTTTTATTCGTTTCGAACAGTTTCAAAGCCTGTGCCGGCGTAATTGTTGTACGATTTCTTTCGCATTTTATTCATTTCGTGACACAGCATAGAAAATTCATTCAACCACGTGTCCACATGCCGGTTGTAGTACCTCTCGGCTCTACCGTCAAGATAATGAGCCAAAAGGTCTACTTTGATGTCTTCCCTCCAGAAAACCGCATGCCAAGTCAAAAATTGCAACTTGCCTGATAGAATTGAATCCATCTTTCGAAAGTTCCATGAATCCTCTCAATAGTGAGCATCATCGACTCCAAACCTGTTTTGTTGCCCTCTTCCGGATTGTCGACACTTTTTTGTCGTAGCGCTTGGGATCAAATCTGTTGGATACTCGATCAATCCATTTACGTAGTAGTGAGTAATTGTTTGGGATTCTTCACGTAAATAACATTATAAATACGTATTTTAGTTGTACGACTTAAGATTTGGGAAATCTAAGTCGACCCCATTCCCCTTTTTCGCTCGTGACGCGTTTTGCTGCGCAAAAATTAAAAATGCATGGCGGTGGTCTTGAACCCCTCATGTAGCCGGTGCGTAAACGCACGGTGCGGCTAGCGCACAGAGAAAGACTTTCCTTAAGCGGCGATACGCCGCTACTTAGCCGATACGCCATGATCTTAGGGCTTAGTGTGAGATTGCTCTCTCACTCGGGGCCAAGATTCCATGAGTTTACGGTTAGCGTACGCTAACGACTTACTCTAAGGCTTCGCTTAGTAGGGAGCAGCTAGGGGAGGTGCTCCCCTGCTACGACACTCACTGCACGCTCGACCGTTCCGGGTCGTGCGTCTATCAGGATATAGTGTAGATCGTAAACTGATTTATTATTTAATATAAAATTAGCCTAACTTAATAAACTAATGAAAATATATGCAATACTAGGTAGAACTTACTTAATCCGTACCTAGCCGAAAATGTAATGTACACCACCTGTGTACCAACACGTGGCAGGCTGCCACGTGTTCGTAAGGGGTCCCGCCCTGATTGGCTAAAACAGCCTATAGATTCGAACCTTTCGGACCGGCCAATACTTGACCTAAACCGTTGTGTATTTACATACACCAAAGTAACTAAATGTAACCCCGTTACATCCTCCCCCATCAAGACTATTGCCACGCAATAATCGGTAATAGTTGGAGACCCCAACTTTCAGATCTCTGGCCTCGACTGAGCACCTCTAGAGGTGGCGATCATTGTCCCCGAGAAGGGGACGTCATCTACCCGGACTCCAATATCTCGGAGGAGGGGGACCTTGGGGATAGCTCCCCTAAGGACCGCTCTAACGACGCCGAACGGCGATTTCAACAGCCTAATCCTTTCCCAATACGCGGGGAAAATGCGCTAACTCGCGCACCACCATTGCCAACTTCGGATGACATATCTGGGTCACCGAAGGCGACCATCACGACCAAAGAATTGGACGCGGCTCACGACTCTTATCTTGCCACACTGGCACTAGGGGCTTCATCAGGCTCCCCAACCCCCTTCACGGGCGGAATATAATTTTGGGGGTCCTCGTGATCCCCAAAAGTGGGTTAAGAATGAGGTAAAGAGGGTTTTAGCCTTCTATACCTTTGGCCCTGCGGCTGAACAGCCGAATCAAATGTAACGCTGGAAGAAACTCCGGGAAAAACTGCTCAAGCAGAAGTAATTCACTGCCTCCTTATACCGAAAGCGAACCGGGAAACAGGCGCAGGGTGTCTTTGTTGAGAACCTATGTGGTGGAGTCAAGTTCAAAATCCAATACCGAAGTGTCGAGAACCTGACCACCATCGTGCCCAGCCTTCCAACTGACGGGGGGGTACCCCGCGAGCCTTCGCCTACGATCCGATCTGATCGTCCGCTGCTAGCAGACGACCGATCATCAGCATAGGACGCCTGGTCCGATTTTTGCGTCTCCATCTCACCTTGTGTACCCGATGGAATGGGATGGTTACACACTTGGTGGATCGTCGCCGTGAATTGATTTGGGTCTAAAATGAGAGACCGTGTTGGGTGGTGTACCCTGGGCGGAACTCTTCACCCTTGGTACGGGAAGACCAATTATACTTAGCGTAAGTATACTCCAAAGGGCAGATCGCTTAACCGATCGTAGATCCCAACCAATGCGAGAATAAAAGAGCAATATTCCAATGTGGAGATCCAAAGAGAACGTGACAAACTCCACAAACGATATCTCCACGTAATAATCCAAAAAACTTGGTTACACGTTCCAAACGTGTGTAACTTGGGCTTGCGAATCCGACCAATGCGTACTACCGTCGAGGGACTTCCGGCAGGCCAAGTGCGTCTGTAACGCGTCCCGGCCGGGTATAATAAGTTTGAGGGGATTACTCGACCCTTTGCTCCCAAACACTCCGCGGCGTGCGGAGGCGAATGATGTACTGTGCAAAGATGTGAACGACTTCCTTGTTGAGGTGTTAACGACCAAGAAAGAGGAAAAACCAGAAGACTCTTAGAAGGAAAAACCAGAAATATCCAATCCTATCTCCCTACGGTCCCCAATATGTACAAACATGAAATATGTAATTTACACGCAATATCATGTGACTTACCAAAACCTGTGTTCTTGACACTTCTCGCACACGATAGGCTTAAAGCCTCCTTGTTTTCCACCAATCCGATCGCCGATAACTGATCGGCGTACCGCTGACACAAAGTGTCTTAAATGCTTGAATACACTTCACCACACCTCCGCGAGGTTCCCTTCGTTCTCCTACAAGGAGAAGATGCCGAAGAGGCAGAGCAGAAGTTCCGCGCTTGGTCGAAAGAGAAGAAACGTCTCCCTGACTTTACATAGCTGTACAACAGCTATTCCGAACGTGACGTTCGTGTGGAGAGGGCATTGCGCTTGGCGTTTGCCAAACCCCAAGCGATGGAGCAATTAGATTCCCCTTATCGCACGATCTATGCTAGCGCCTGTTCCCTCAAAGTGGTGCCGGAGCGCAGTGCAAGCTCCGCATCTGCCTCCGGCTAACTCCCAACTACTGGGAGTGAAGGGGCTTCTTCCGCCCCTTTGGTCGTCGAATCGCAGCGGAATTCTCCCTCTCGAAAGCGTCAACGACGTCTCGGCAATCCTGCCGCAGGGGAGTCTCGGACTCCCACGAACTCCGTGAATGTGGATAACCCTTCCACTTCACTAGATACTGGGTTTCACCCCGATGATGGCGTCACGCCATCAGACGCTCCACATGGTAATGTGGAATCCCCTTCGAATCGAGAACTGGGGGAGGTGGTCGCGAAATTGCGACGTGAGGTTCACGAGCGCTGTGATCGACACAGCTGTCGCATCCTGGAAGTCCAGGATGGAATCCACGATGGAATGGGCGCGATTGACCGCATCGAGAAGCGACTTGACTCTCTCGAGTCTGCCCTTGACGGCTTTCGCCATCTTGAGGGAAGATTTGAATCTTCCGTTGCGGAGCTTCGTGGTCGCATTTTGACCCTGTCGGAGCTGTTACTCCGCCCTGCCGCGCCTTACGGCTATCCGCCTTCTCAACCTCCTCCAAGAGGGGACCCGCCTCCGGGTCCTGGTATGGCTTAAGCATACCCACATAAAAGGTTGGATGCGTACGCATCGTCTTCGGAATAACCAACGTGTACGCCAATCTCTTTCGGGATAGCACCTTGAAAGGCCCCAAAAACCTGGGGTGCAGTTTATTCCGCAACACGTTGGAAACTGCATGTGTAGGAAGATTTTTAGCGTTTAATAAAACACTTTCTCATACTTTGTACATCTTTTCGTTACGCCGCCCCTTGCGGTCAGCCTGCTCCTTCTGCTTGTCTTGGCTTTCCGCCATGGCATCGCAGACGTGTCGTAAGACACTAAGGCGCGTCGATAAAAACTTATCGATGTGCTTTCGCACAGATACAGGGCTGACATCAGGGAATCCTCCCCCCTCAATCCCTGGGCCACACACACGTGGCGTCAACGGAACCCTCGGATTCACTAATCCGTTCACGTAAAACGGGGTAAACCCCGTAGATGCATGGACCGAATTGTAAATAGAAAATTTGGCCATAGGAAGCATCTCACTCCAACTATTTGGAGAATCCGGACATAAACTCAGGAGAATGTCCTCTACAACGCGACTAACGCGTTCCGTTTGTGTGTCCGTCTGCGGATGATCCGCAGTGGACATGAGGAGCTTGGTGTACAGCACCTTAAAAAGCGCCCCCCAAAACTGTCCCGTAAAACGGGGATCCCTATAAGATATAAGATAATCAGGTAGACCATGCTGTCGAAAGACACGGTCTAGGAACACTTTTGCTGCTCCTTGTCCATCAATGGACTCTGGAACCGCCTCCAGGTGAGCCATCTTGCTCAATCGGTTTACAAAGACCAATATGCCGGTGTTTCCGGCCTTATCCTTCGGAAAACCGAAGATAAAATCCATGCTAATGGATTTCCAACACTCCGTTGGAAACGATAAGATCGTCAAAGGCGCAGCTGAACTTGCAGAGGGTTTAACCCTCTGACACGTCTCACAGGTGCGAATATACGCACCGACCCACTTATACATGTTGGGCCACCAATATAAAGCGCTTAAAGAGCTGTAGGTCTGTAGGTCTTATCTCGACCTAAATGACCCCCGGTAGGGGCGTCATGTGCCTCAAAGAGGACTCTATACTTCAGTTCCTCATCATGAGGAACTACCACCCGCGGAGTGTCCTCCGCGCTCGTGCTATAATATAGCAAACCGTCCCAGTACCTGTAACGTTCTAACCGAGCTCTAGCTTGACTTGACAGGGTAGGCTCAGACGAGCCAAGACCCTTTTCACCCAACGAACTGATAATCGCCGTGCACTGTGGGTCTTTCTCATATGCCTGGCGTATGAGATCCACCACAGACGTGGTGACGAATATCTCGTGAGCGAGCTCGTAATCGGGACGACGCGACAACGCGTCTGCAAGCACATTCTGTTTGCCAGGTTTATACTTAACCTCAAAGTTATACTCCGCAAAGAAGGAGAGCCAACGGGCCATCCGTTGGGAGAGATGAGGAGAATTTGTCGCTGTACGTAAGGACGCGTGGTCTGTATAAACCACGAACGGCCTTGAGCCGAGTAGGTGAACCCTAAATTTGACTAGAGCATACTTCATTGCAAGTAGCTCCTTGTCATGAACGGGATAATTCCGTTCCGCAGCTTTAAGCTGCCTCGACTCAAACGCAATCACGCGTTCCTGTCCCGCATCGTCTGCTTGTAACAAAGCACATCCGATTGCGAAATCGGAGGCGTCGCAGACGACGCTAAATGGTTTCCCATAATCTGGAAGATCAAGAACGGGAGCTTTCAACAAGCTCCACTTAACCGCTTCGAAAGCGGTTTGGTGTTTGGTTTCCCAACACCAATCTACGTCCTTCTTAAGAAGATAAGTGAATGGCTTCGCCATCGCAGCGTAGTTATCGCTGTATTTGTGGAGATAGTTGGATAATCCAAGCCACTTCCGTAAATCTCTAAGATTTACAGGCGAAGGACACTACACAATCGCTTTCACCTTCGCGGGATCCGCCCGCACTCCATCCTTACCGATGAAGCATCCGAGGAAAGGGATTTCCTCGGCACCAAAAATACATTTGGATGCGTTTTCATATATCTTATGCTCCCGCATACATTCGAGCACCGCTTGAAGATGTATTAGGATCGTCTGAACATCAGACGAGTTGCCTTCCGCGCGACTATGAAAGAAATATATCGTCGAAGTACGTCTGAGCGTACTTTCTATGAGGGCGGAAGAGTTGAGTCACCAAGCGATTAAAAGTCGCTGGTGCATTTGAAAGCCCCTGTGGCATAACTATCCACTCCCACAGCACGCCACTAGGCGTGCTGACCACTGTAATCGGAATATCGGATGCTCGCATGAGCACCTGATAATACCCGTCCACCAGATCTAAGGCACTGTACACCGTACAGCCCACCATATTGTTCTTTAGGACATCTTTCCGAGGAATCGGAGTATGCATGGGTACAGTAGCTGCATTCAGCTTGTTGTACGCATGCACAATGCGCCACTTTCCGTTCGGTTTACGAACACGAAAAGTGGGAGATGAGTGGGGAGACTTGCTCTCCCGTACCATCCCTGCCTCTTCTTTCCCCTTGAATAATGCGTCGATGACGTCGCATTGCTACTTGGGGAGAGGCCACTGCCTAGTGACGCAGTATTTGGCTCCAGGAACCAAATCAATTTCATGTCGGACTCCCCGATCCGGTGGTAACCCCATCGGCGGGTTGTCACTAATGACATCTCCGAATTCCTTTAACAAGGAATGGTAAGGGTCCTCAGTATCCGCAAGGATCTTGGGACCGCTTCGGGCATTCAATGTCTGTTTGGTTTGCACCAAAACTGACTCGTACATCGTGGATGAGGAGTTCAACTCCTCTTCCGGACGCAACACGACGATCTCGTCGAGCTCACCTGCTTTTACAGCAGTCTCAATCTCGTTGAAGGACATATCCTCCAACGAAAACAGTTCACCTACCCCAGGCAACCGTTCCAGGATTTCTCCTTCCGTGCCAACACCTGTCACGCTATTCAGCATCCAATAGGACTGCTGAATACTGGCCTCGGGATTCATCCCGAGACCCAGATGGGGGGAGTCAATTTCCACATCTATTGAAGGCGCCTCGCACCCATCCACAGAGGTCTCTAACTCTACCACCGGTGACTCGCCGGTCTCACCTAATACGGCGTAGTCGGAATCATGTCCAACGTGCGAAAGAGACGAACTACGGGTCTCTTCGCTTGGAAGCGCCTCGCGCTTAACCACATGGGTCTTTACCCCTACCACTGGAGTCACAACATTCTCGCCTAATACGGCGTAGTCGGAATCATGTCCAACGTGCGAAAGAGACGAACTACGGGTCTCTTCTCTAGGAAGCGCCCCGCGCTTATCCTCAGAGTAATCCACCTCTACCACTGGCGACTTACCAGTCTCGCCTATAACGGCGTGGGGATTAACCGCCGAATCCCCCTCTTCAAGGAACACTTCCTTGACCTCATTGGGACTGATCATCTCAGACATCCCAATCTCTGGAATCTAACGCCAGAATCGCTTTTGCGATCGAGCTAAGGTGGGTTCATGACTCGCCAATGCTTCACCCGACCGCGAGTGCGTTGAGCCAATGGACTTAGACTTCCAGTCTATCCATGGCTCTTGGCCTTCTAGCCACTTCATGCCCAGAATGAGGTCATACCTCGAGTCCAAATCCAGTACTAGGCAACGTTCTAAGCTGTCGAAGTCTGCAAACTTCAGCTTAAGGTCAATCGAGACCTTGGGTACAGAAACCTGTACGCCCGTCGCTAGACGGACCGTGACAACGTCACGAGAACGTGCCTATAGGGCCTCGGCATACAGCCGACTCTTCTCTACAGAAGCTCGTCTGACATAATTGTCAGACGCTCCAGAGTCTATCAAGACTCTCGAAGGCTTATCAAAGCCTTTCACGTCCGCAAGGACAACCAGCAAACCTGGCTGGTACACCAACTCGGTGCTAGAAAGCACCGCTTCCCGCGGGGCTTTGTGCTGTCGTCCCCTACCCTGGGCTTAACAGCACTGAGGGATCCCCCAGTAGGGATCCCCGCACCTACTTGGAGCCGTCGTTTCCCGACGGCTTGTACAAGGGCTTTTTCCCCACCCTTGGTCCCTTGTAGCGAGTGTCTCGCTGGGGATTTTTTGGACATCTGTTCCTCAGATGATCCATGCTCCCACACAGGAAGCATCTCAGCGGCCCACGCCGCTGCAACATAGCTAAGAGCTCCGCCTCGAAGCTCTGTGAAAAAGAGTCAGAGTGACTCTTAGCGGGAGGTTTCTCTTCCGCTTCGACCTGACTCAGGTCCATGGGTTCGGGACCCACCTTAGAGGAACGAAAGTTTCTCTCGGCATTAAACTCCATCTTAAACGCCTCCCCCAGGGATTGGGGTCGGCATCGGAACAGTTCCGAACGTTCTGGCTCTTCCTTCAGGCCTCCCATGAAGACGGGAATGGACACATAGTCAGAATACGCTTTCACGTACATCCCTGCCAACAGGGTCTTCATTTCTTAGACGTATGTCTCCAAGTCCCTAGTGCCCTGACGGCACCTCAAAAACGCCAGCTGATTCTGGAAAACCAGATCAGCGTGGCGTACATGTCCATAAGCTTTTGCCTAAGGACTTCCCAAGTTGGGAACACGTCCGTAACCGAATCCTGACACGTAAAAGCCCATGTACGGGCTCTGCTCGTAAGATGGGTTAATGCAAGTCACACTTGCAAGTGATCCTCGATCACATTCGATGTGGCGAGGGCCGTTTCGACGTCGCGAAGCCACATAAAGGTTATCACCTTTTTCACCGGTGAATACCTTTATCTTGAAGGATAACGGAGGGCGCAACCCCGTAGACGTAGGATAACTTCCGCAAAAACTCGCCTCATGAGCGATGAGGGCGTTCCCCTTCTTACGCACGGTATCAAGACCCTGCTCCACTAGGTGGCGTATGCCATCCGAACCCAATATGGGTACCAGCCTCTTAAAGGCTTCTTGTTGGACGGCGGTTAGCTGAACCCAATCGTACTGGTCCATCCTTTGCAGAGGATGCTGTCTACCAACAGAGGTGTTGGATTGACAGCAAGTGCTACCAGATGTAGCCAGTGCGTAAACGCACGGTGCGGCTAGCGCACAGAGGAAGACTTTCCTTAAGCGGCGATACGCCGCTACTCAGCCGATACGCCCTGATCTAAGGGCTTAGTGTGAGATTGCTCTCTCACTCGGGGCCAAGATTCCCTGAGTTTACGGTTAGCGTACGCTACCGCCTTAGTCTAAGGCTTCCCTTAGTAGGGAGTAGATAGGGGAGTGTGGTGAAGTGGAAGCTATATTTACAGTATATAGGAGATGATATGTGGTATTTATCAATTCTTGGTATATTTCTATCTCGCCAAACTCTACACGTTAGCACGATGACACTTTTTACGCTGGTGATTTTTTCAAACACTGAATATTAGTGTCAAAGATTGTGTCATGCCTTCAATAGGTGAACAACATGAACACTTAGTGTATCATGGTGTTATTAGTGCGATGATTCTGTCTTCAACAAGATGCTTCTATCCATCACTAGTGCCAAGTGATGCTTCCCGCATTTTCACAATGTCTTGGAAAAGTTGTTTTGTCTCTAGCATCATGGCAGTAACGCTAACGATAAGTTGAGCGTCTTCAACCCCATAAACTGTCTGATTTGATGTCCAACAACTAGGTGCGCTAGGGCACATGAGGTAACAAGGTAACCAGACTGGGAAAACAAATAATCAGCAACACCAAAGAAAGCCAAGAAATAGGCACAACTTACAAGCACAACGGTGGATGCATTCATGGCGACAGAGCCAACGAAAAGTTATGCGCCCTCGGCTGCTCAAGTTGATCGGCTCCATGTTCCTGGGTGTTCTCAAGTGGTTAAGTATTTCAATTTTGGATGAGCAATTTCGACCAATCAACATCGACCCGCGACGGCCAGATCGCGAGGCAAATCTGATCAATCAAGTTACAGAGGGTTGCGACGG
>CM047592.1:2986990-3047880 GCA_026184515.1 Peronosclerospora sorghi | reverse complement strand
GATCGCGAGGCAAATCTGATCAATCAAGTTACAGAGGGTTGCGACGGCCAGATCGCGACGGCCAGATTGCGAGGCAAATATGATCAATCAAGTTACAGAGGGATGCGACGGCCAGATCGCAACGGCCAGATTACGAGGCAAATATGATCAATCAAGTTACAGAGGGTTGCGATGGCCAGATCGCGACGGCCAGATTGCGAGGAAAATCTGATCAATCAAGTTACAGAGGGATGCGACGGCCGGATCGCTACGGCCAGATTGCGAGGCAAATCTGATCAATCAGGTTACAGAGGGTTGCGATGCCCAGATCGCGACGGCCAGATTGCGAGATAAATCTGATCAATCAAGTTACAGAGGGTTGCGACGGCCAGATCGCGAGGCAAATCTGATCAATCAAGTTACAGAGGGTCGAGACGGTAACTGTCCAGTATTGAAGTCAGCGCTGAAGTAACAAAGTAGTGGTGAGAAAAGTGATTGACTTTGAGGTAATAGTTGGTAACATTTAATAGAACCAAATTTCCCCTGAAGTGTTAAGATCTCTGGAGACGCTCAAAAAACCTTCTCTACTGTTCCAATACAAAAACCAAGTGTAATACAAGGAAGTCGTTGAGTGAACGCCATAGCAAGTGGAGCAGCAGCCGTTTAAAGCTAGCTAGTGTTGGGGGCAGCCTGGAACTGCTTTTAGAAGTGTGTACCTAGTGTGTTTGATTGATTTGTTGGTTCGGGTGGTAGTATTAAGTACCCGGGAAGTAAAGCAAGGAGGAATGGATTATTACCTCCTTGTGTTGTTGATTAAGTGGATTTATTACAATTTAAACTCCTTCACGACAACTGGTGCCGCTACCCGGGACTAGCGTCGAATTCAAATTAAAACTTACACAATGGCGTTAGTATCACAAGGGGATGGTCAAGACCTCCATTTTACATTAGAATACTCCCAAGATGATACTAACAGGACTTACACATTTTCCGAAGCCTGTGCAAAAGTAACGCAGTACCAACAACATGTGCTTAGATTACCGGGTGATTCAAGCAGATAGTTCTCACTGTTTGAGATACGCAAGGTGAAGCGGGGTGCACCCAACTTTAGAGTACGAGAGGATCTTAGTACATTTGGAGATTGGAAGCATCTGTGTTGTTGTTGGAGGATATGTTCTCAAAATTGGGATGTGAAATCATCAGACGGGACGAGTTTCAGAATGCATGTGATTATGATTTGGCACGGATTGAGGCGATTAAGGTGGGAAATCCGCCTTGACTGTCATCGGAATATCAGGACTAGGTGGATGATCATCCTACGACTTCTCCTCTGATATGGGAGGAACTTGGCGTTGCTGCTTGGACCGCGAACGTTGAGCGCAAAAAATATTGGACTGATGGTGTCGTTATTATTAGCAGAAAATCAGTGGGAGATATCCTTAATGGTATATCGAGAAGAAACTGACAATATCATTCCCACCTACTACATAATAGCAGACACCGTACATACACCGGTGAGGGAATATAAGCCACCTGGTATGTTGGAGCTCATTGATAGAGATGAGTTTGAAGAAGTGCCAAAATTGCGACCCAGAAAAATTACTAAAACAAAAAATGGAATTCTCACCAGATAACGATGAAATTATGTCCACACCCAGACTAGCTTTGCCTAAACAAAAGCCAGGGGTGTCTGTGCCTAGACAGGGTCCAGGGTTGGCTGCGCCTAAACAAGATCCAGTGGTAGCCAATTTAGTAAAGATGATGCAAGAAGGGCATTTAAGTTTGGAGGAATTGACCAAAGTCACGGCATCCTTGTCAGCTGGTCGCACACCCAATACAACGAGAGGGGCGCCTAGTACCTCATATCATACACCGGCTACGCAGCCACGAATGCATCATAGTACTTCGGGGTATGGTATTCCTGGTGGAAGTGCAAACGCATGGGCACCCTCACCTCAACCAGTTGCAGCCATCATTCAGAATACTGAGAAAAACTCTTTTGATGGGAATAGTAAGGATGCTGGAAGTGCACGGGCTTGGGTCGCTCGATTCTTACACGTGGCTAATATATCACGTTGGAATTATAGTAAACGTCTGGGGATGTTTGTTGATAGCTTGACAAGCACAGCGTCATGGTGGTACGAACAACTAGCCGATTCGGTAAAGTATGACTGGGGTACGGTGATTGCGCTTTTTCAGAAGGAGTTTTGTGTGGACAAAGTGTCGCCTCGAGTTATGTATTCAAGATTGACGCAGAAACATGATGAGTTGGCTACTACATATCTATACCGATTAAACGCAGCGGCGTTGCGAGCAGGGATGGATTTTAGAAATGCGTTCAATGCGTCATTATTGGAAGAACACATTCAACAGTTCTTTGATACTATTCATGATCGCACCACACAGATGCAGTATCAACACATAACCTTCTCAGCTACCGAAGAGCTAGAAAAATTACTGATTAAACATGAAGCGCAGATTATGAGGCCTTGGAAAGAAGGTAGCTACACGTAAGAATGCTGATGCTATGTATGAAGACCCGCAACCTAGCGTGTATACGATAGGCGGGGAAGTACATGCAGTACAGCGGGTGCGACCAACGTATGAGGGCAAGAGTGCGCGAACGCCAACAAACCCTAATACTGACCATGTTGTGGTATGTGAACACTGTAACCGACGGGGACATGATAAAATTCACTGTTGGAAACTGGTGAAGTGTGAGCATTGTGAGAACTTTGGTCATGATGCGAAGTATTGTCGGAAGTTCATTGAAGAGATGGCTGAGATGCGCACTAAATTGAAGTCAGGAGAGTTGACTAAATTTCAGATGGCGGATCAGTTAAACGCCTATCCCCAAAGTGCATTGCAACTACTGTCGAGAGGAAGGGGGGGCATTGTCAAGTGAAATTGAAGCGACACCGCTGTCACCCTGCACACAAAATAAAACCAAGAAAAATAGCACATGTTGTATGGATGGATCACCCACTTTGGATTAGGATCAAGAAAATACGAAAAAGCAAGAAAAATAATAAAACAAGCTACTTCCAGTGAAGATAAGACACAGGATGAGCGAATGATAAGCGATGAAGTAACAGAGACTTCAGCATGTGTCACACCGGTGGATACAAATGTGGGAGAAAAAGATTGATGGCAACAGCCAATGGAGGAAAAGCAGCCTGCAACTCAAGTTTATGTAAATGGGGCCATTGATGATCTGGAATTACATTGATGTTGGATTCGGGCGCAAACATATCTGTTTTACATACCAATGTGGCACGGAAGCTACACGTAGCAGTTCGGATGTTTGATACCCCAACTATCTTTTGTGGCGTGACAGACAATACCATTGGAGCAATAGGTGTGGCTACAGTCAAGGTTCGCTTAGGTTCATCAGTGGTGTTCACCTGTGAGATGTGGGTCGCTAGTATTGATACACATGCATTATCAATACTGGGTACATACTTTTTGGTCAAGGCGGGTGTAATTTTGAATATGAAGGACCAAAGTTGTCAGATTCCCAGGTGATGGAGAGCGCCGGCATACCTATCAATTGGACCAATGTACACGCAGTGAGGACTGTTGGAGATAAACCTCCTGCTGTGTATGTAATGGATGCCATAGATCCAATGAAGGTGGACCAGACAAAATTGGAAAGAGAGGTGTCTTTACACGAAGGAGTTGAGATGTCTGCTGAAGCTATGGAAGAACAGCTAGCACTCATTCCAGAAGTAGACAAGAATCCAATTGAACCACTAGATATGACTACTGCAGACATAGGAGAACCAGGAGTTACTACTAAAGAACAAGAAGATAATCTACGTGCCTTATTGTCTGAGTATGCCGATGGCTTTATAAGTTCTGGTAATGCGTTACCGCCTCCAGCTAAAGATGTAGTTTGTGACGTGGATGTTGGTAATAATGCACCTATTGCGCAGAGAGCACGAAAGTACCTCCTACACTGTTGCCTAAGTTGTATGAATTGATACGAGGCTTATTAATGAGAAGACGAGATTGATGGTGTATGCCATGCCGTTGATTGACGATCTTCTGGACAATTTTGAAGGAGTAAAATGGCTGTGTTCAATGGATAATGCGAGTGGGTATTGGGATATACCTATGACCAAGAGAGCTCGGTTGATCACAGCTTTTATTTGCCCCTTAGGACATTTCGAATGGCTTCGGATGCCTCAAGGGCTTAAGTACGCTCCTCAAATATATCAGCGTATAGTGGATAACGCTTTATGGACAATGGTACGGCTGTCACGGCAGATGGGGATAAAATGTACACTGCTGGGTGGAAAGTCAGTCATGGATGATGATAATGAAAAGGAACATGGGTTGGAAACTGACGTATCCATCACTCAAGACGTGTTTCATAACGGCCAAGTGGTGATGAATGATGAATAACCTTTTATTGGGAGGCGATCATATATTGATGATATTACTTTTGGTGCAAGCAGTTGGGATACATTGTGCGTCATGCTTAAGAATCTCCTGGATTCATTTAAGTATTGGCAAATCACTATAAGTTTACCAAAGAGTGCGTTTGGAAAACACAGTGTGGAGTTTTTGAGACATCGTATATCCGCAGAAGGGGTTGAAGCTTCCCCCCGCAATTTGGAGTCAATTGTCAAAATGGCGTTCCCACGGACATTGAAGGTAGTTCAAAGATTCACTGGTAGTTTGATATACTATCTACGGTTTATTGACAACTTCGAAACACTAGCCGCATCTCTGTATAAGTTAACCGAACTTCAGTTGAATGATGGTACCCAACTGAAGCACGCTGAGAAGTCGTTTTCGTTGCTAAAGGACCGTCTGGTGAATGCACATTTGTTACGACATATCAAGCGATCGAAACCATTGAGTATAGTGATATATACCAATCCATGGGCGTTCGGAGCAACGGTGTGTCAAGAGTATGATGGAATACTGCACCCAGTGCGTTACGTTAGCAAGCTTTTTAAAGATGCTGAAACGAGATATACAGGGGCGGAACAAGAGGTGCTAGCGTTGCTCAAGACGTTGCATAATTCCAGTCACATTTTGTTTGGAAGAAAATAACGTTTTATGCAAGATATTATACAATGCGATGGCTGTTCACATCGAAACGTTTGACAGGCAGAGGAATCCAATGGGCAGTAATGTTTTCTCCGTGGTCATTGGAAATCATACGAACGAATCATGAATCTGTGGGATTACCTGCTTTATTAGCCACGTCCATTGTACTTGCAGAAAAGATGAAATAAGTGCTAGAAGACATTTCCCGTTAAAATCGTTGAAGAATGTGCCGATCATTAAGCCAATTCCTAGTCTACAGCGTCATAGCACTGGATATGTTTTATCGTTTGATGGTGAAGTGCGTCTTAAGAATGACCCGAAAGGAGCGTTTGGTATGATAGTGTAGGAGTTGGGATGTAGTGGCAGCGGAATATGGGATCCAAGATAACCTTACCGTGAATGAGAGTGAATATCATGGATTAATCCATGTATTACAACTCGAACAAGACCATAATGTAACGAAAGCAATTGTGTGTGGGGATTCTAGATTGGTTATTGGACAAGTCAATGGAAATCTACGTTGCAATCATGCATCACTATTGGTTTGGTTGGGCAGAGTGCGCTCGTTGGTAGAGAAATTCGAAGCAATAAGTCTGATACACGTGGCTCGCAAGTATAATCAGGCAGCTGATATTTTGACTCAATGTGCTATGAAAGAGCAGCACGCAGGTAAAATTATCAATGAGGAGAGAAAAGCAGATCTGCAGCTGTTGAATCGTTTGCCAGATTTGTTGTATGCCAATGCAGATGAGGCTCAAGTTGTCAAAAAACAGAAAGATATATGGGAGGATGTTGATTATGTATCACCGCAAGTATTTGTGCTCACTCGAAGTATGTCAAAGCCACGTAATGGGAAACTCCAACATCAAGAGAATGTTACTGTTGAACAAGGGGCGGACACTAATGTTAATCCATACTCTGTGGACAGTGATGTGGCCATATCTGAAGAACCTCAGGATAAAGAAGACAACTACCCATATGAAAATACACCAGCTATCCAAATTGAACGAATTGGAACAGTCCAGATACAGGATGAGTGGTGTAGCAAGGTCATGGCGTATCTACGAGGAGATGATGATCAGATAAATTCCGCCAGTGAGTGGAAAAAGATAGCTCTACATGCGCTCACTTACGTGTTGGATAATAAAGGTGTCCTGTACTATGTCTCGAAAGCTCAAGATAAAACCAAAGAATACGTGTGGAGATTGGCAGTACCGACCATATTACAAGAGGATATATTGCATGCGTATCATGTGGAGGTCGGAAGTGGGGCACATCAAGGAGTCTGAAAGTTTTATTCTCGGTTGAGGCTCAAATATTATTGGTGAGGGATGTATGCCCATATTGAAAACAATGTTGCATCGTGTGAAGATTGTGCCAAGGCAAAATGTATGCTAAGATACCAGGGGCTCAATAGTGGAAATATTGTAGCGTCAAGACTATTTCAGATTTTAGCGATGGATTTCGCATTGCCATTACCACAGACTGCAATGGGGAATGAAGAGTTATTGTGCTTTATATGTCTGTTCTCTGGGTATGTGATCCTAATTACAATGAGCACCACCACTGTACAAGATGTAGCAGAAGCGTATATGGTGGGAGTTTATAAGAGATTTGGAGCCCAAGAAATGTTGAGACATGATAGAGACCCAAGATTTATGAGTTCGGTTTTCAGAAGATTCAATCGAATGCTAAAGCAAAAGCCGATACCTACATTAGCATATCGACCACAGGCCAATGGGAAACAAGAAAGATCTTTGCATACAGTGATCAAGGCAATCAAATGTTACATCACGGATCCGGAACAGAGAGATTGGGATGAATTTGTGGCTCTATTGGAGTTTGCATTGAATACTTCAGTGGATCTTCAGCATCACCAAACTCCGTTTTATTTGGTACATGGCTGGGAACCCAGAACCACATTGGAAGCAATGATACCACCCAAGGACACATCAATCATAGAAAAAGACGCATTGGAGTGGAGGTTGACTGAGAATGAGAAGCATATGAGAGCGCAGGCGCAGGCGGCTATTATCCAGGAACAAATAATGAAAGATAGATCCCAACGTCACAATGACTCAGTAGCGTCTAAAGTATGACCAGCTACCAAAACATATTATCGACCAGGTGAATTAGTTTGGATGTATCATGATTTGGTCAAGCCAGGGTTGGTCAGGAAGTTGTGCATTTATGGCATGGACCATATGTGGTTGATGAACGGATAAACAATATGGTGTATCGACTAGTGATACCAACTGGTGAAAGTCAAATATTCCCGCTTGTGCACATTGTCAGGTTAAAGCCATATATCAATGAAATGAGACGACCTCGAGAGAGACTTCAGGTTGAGGATACACTGGAATTGGATGAGGCGTTACTCCCTGAGGACTCGTGGTATGAACCAGGTCATGATGATGAGTGGGAAGTAGAACGAATTGTAGACGGTCGAATCAAACAGCGAACAAGGAACGGACGTCGAACAAAGGAGTATTAATTCAAGTGGAAGGATACCGATGATGTAACGGGGTTACATTCGGGTTACACTGAGTGTTGGTGTATATGAGTACACCACGGTTGAGGTCAGTATTGGCCGGGTTGAAAGGTTTCGAACCTTTGGTTATTTTAACCAATCAGGGCAGGGGCCCTTGGTGTGGTGGTGTGTCAGCCATCCACGTGTCAGTACACAGGTGTATACACTACATTTTAGCTAGGTACGAATTAAGAATATTCTACTTAGTATTACATATAGTTTATATTAGTTTAAATTAATTTATGCTAATTACATATTAAATATATTCAGTTTACATTTCACTCTATTTAGCGGACGCGCGACCTCGACCGGTCGCGCGCGCAGTGAGTGTCGTAGGTAAGAGGGATTCCTCCCTTTACTTACATCCCGTAAAGGGAATACAGCCGTTAAGGCTAAGTCGTAAACTAACCCGGGAATCTTGGCCCCGAGTAGGAGAACTCTCCTACTAAGCCCTTTACAAGGGCGTATCGGCTAAGTAACGGTAGCTACCGCTTTAAGGAAGAGTCTTCCTCTGTGCGCTAGCCGCACCGTGCGTATACGCACCGGCTACATCTGGTAGCACTAGTAGTCAGATTGGGATCGTTTGACCCTCGTCCATCAGGAAGCCTTTAAAAGGCTGTTACCCTTAACGGGGGAAGAAGGCATGAAGCTCCTAGTGGATCAGGGCCTTGAGGTCGTAAAGGCAAGGGTAAATGCCCTCATCTCTCATGAGGCGAGCTGCAGTGGAGGTCATTCCACGGGGGTGCGCCCTCCCTTATCGTTTAAGATAAAGGAGTTCACCGGAGAGAAGGGTGACATCCTTTATGTTTGGTTGCGAGAGGTCGAAACGGCCTTCGCCACAGCGAACATGACCGCTGGTCACTTGCATGTGGGACTTGCATTGACCCATCTTACGGGCAAAGCCCGTACATGGGCGTTTACATGCTCGGAGTCAGTCATGGACGTGTTTCCAACATGGAAGGTCCTTAAGAAGAAACTCATGGACATGTACGCAACGCCTGATCTGGTTTTCCAGAAACAACTGGCGTTCCTGAGGTGCCGTCAAGGCACTAAGGACCTGGAGATTTATATCCAGGAGCTTAAGACCCTGTTGGCAGGGATGTACGCGAAGGCGTATTCGGACGATGTGTCCATCCCCGTCTTCATGGGAGGCCTGAGAGAAGGGCCAGCACGTTCGGAATTGTTCCGATGCCGACCCCAATCCCTGGGGGAGGCGTTTAAGATGGCGTTCAACGCCGAGAGGAACTTTCGTTCCTCTAAGGTGGGTCCCGAACCCGTGGACCTGAGTCAGGTCGAAGCGGAGGAGAAACCTTCCGCTAAGAGTCACTCTGACTCTTCTTCACAGAGCTTCGAGGCGGAGCTCTTAGCTATGTTGCAGCGGCATGGGCCGATGAGATGCTTCCTGTGTGGAAGCACGGATAATCTGCGGAAAAGATGTCCGAAAACGCTCCAGCGAGACACTCGCTATAAGGGGCCAAGGGTTGGGAAAAAGCCCTTGCCCAAGCCGTAGAAAAACGACGGCTCCAAGTAGGTGCGTGGCGCCCTACTGGGGGACCCCTCAGTGTTGTTAATCCCCAGGGTAGGGGACGACAGCACAAAGCCCCGCGGGAAGCGGTGCTTTCTAGCACCGAGTTGGTGTACCAGCCAGGTTTGCTGGTTGTCCTTGCGGACGTGAAAGGCTTTGATAAGCCTTCGAGAGTCTTGATAGACTCTGGAGCGTCTGACAATTATGTCAGACGAGCTTCTGTAGAGAAGAGTCGGCTGTATGCCGAGGCCCTATAGGCACGTTCTCGTGACGTTGTCACGGTCCGTCTTGCGACGGGCGTACAGGTTTCTGTACCCAAGGTCTCGATTGACCTTAAGCTGAAGTTTGCAGACTTCGACAGCTTAGAACGTTGCCTAGTCCTGGATTTGGACTCGAGGTATGACCTCATTCTGGGCATGAAGTGGCTAGAAGGCCACGAGCCATGGATAGACTGGAAGTCTAAGTCCATTGGCTCAACGCACCCGCGGTCGGGTGAAGCATTGGCGAGTCATGAACCCACCTTAGCTCGATCGCAAAAGCGATTCTGGCGTGAGATGCCAGAGATTGGGATGTCTGAGATGATCAGTCCCAATGAGGTCAAGGAAGTGTTCCTTGAAGAGGGGGATTCGGCGGTTAATCCCCACGCCGTTATAGGCGAGACTGGTAAGTCACCAGTGGTAGAGGTGGATTACTCTGAGGGTAAGCGAGAGGCGCTTAGAGAAGAGACCCGAAGTTCGTCTCTTCTACAGGTTGGGATTGATTCCGACCACGCCGTGTCCGGCGAACAAGTTGCGACTCCAGTGGTAGGGGTAGAGACCCCTGTGGTTAAGCGCGAGGCGCTTCCAAGCGAAGAGACCCGAAGTTTGTCTCTTTCGCACGTCGGAAATGATTCTGCCTGCGCCGTTATAGGTGAGACCGGCGAGTCACCGGTGGTAGAGGTAGAGACCTCTGTGGATTGGCGCGTGGCGCTTCGAATATATGGGGCTATGGACTCCCCCCATCTGGGTCCCGGGAAGAGTCCCGAGTCCAGTATTCAGCAAGTCCTATCGGATGCTGAATAGCGTGACAGGTGTTGGCACGGAAGTAGAAATCCTGGAACGGTTGCCTGGGGTAGGTAAACTGTTTTCGTTGGAGGAGATGTCCTTCAACGAGTTTGAGACTGCCTTGAAAGCAGATGAAATCGACGAGGTCGTCGTGTTGCGTCCGGAAGAGAATTTGAACTCCTCATCCACGATGGACGAGTCAGTTTTGGTGAAAACCAAACAGGCATTAAATGCCCGAAGCGGCCTCAAGATCCTCGCGGATCCTGAGGACCCTTACCATTCCTTGTTAAAGGAATTCGGAGATGTCATTAGTGACAACCCGCCGATGAGGTTACCACCGGATCGGGGAGTCCGACATTAGATCGATTTGGTTCCTGGAGCCAAATACTGCGTCACTAGGCAGTGGCCTCTCCCCAAGTAGCAATGCGACGTCATCGACGCATTATTCAAGGGGAAAGAAGAGGCAGGGATGGTACGGGAGAGCAAGTCTCCCCACTCATTTCCCACTTTTCGTGTTCGTAAACCGAACGGAAAGTGGCGCATTGTGCATGCGTACAACAAGCTGAATGCAGCTACTGTACCCATGCATACTCCGATTCCTCGGAAGGATGTCCTACAGAACAATATGGCGGGCTGTACTGTGTACAGCGCCTTATATCTGGTGGACGGGTACTATCAGGTGCTCATGCGAGCATCCGATATTCCTCTTACAGCGGTCATCACGCCTAGTCGCATGCTGTGGGAGTGGCTAGTTATGCCACAGGGGCTTTCGAATGCACCAGCGACTTTCAATCGCTTGGTGACTCAACTCTTCCGCCCTCATAGAAAGTACGATCAGACGTACTTCGACGATATATTCGTTCATAGTCGTGCGGAAGGCGACTCGCTCTGATGTTCAGACGCACCTTATACACCTTCGAGCTGTGCTCGAATGTATGCGGGAGCATAAGTTATATGCAAACGCATCCAAATGTATATTTGGTGCTGAGGAAATTCCTTTCCTCGGATGCTTCATCGGTAAGGATGGAGTGCGGGCGGATCCCGCGAAGGTGAAAGCCATTGTGGAGTGGCCTTCGCCTGTAAATCTTAGAGATTTACGGAAGTGGCTTGGATTAGCCAACTATCTCCACAAGTACAGAGAGAACTACGCTGCGATGGCGAACCCATTCACTTATCTTCTTAAGAAGGATAATGATTGGTGTTGGAAAACCGAACACCAAAACGCTTTTGAAGCGGTAAAGGGGAGCTTGTTGAAAGCTCCCGTTCTTTCTCTCCCAGATTCTGGGAAACCATTTAGTGTCGTCTGCGACGCCTCCGATTTCGCAATCGGTTGTGCTTTGTTACAAGCAGACGATGCAGGAAGGAAACGCGTGATTGCGTTTCGGTCGAGGCAGCTTAAAGCTGTGGAACGGAATTATCCCGTTAATGACAAGGAGCTACTTGCAATGAAGTATGCTCTAGTCAAATGTAGGGTTCACCTACTCGGATCAAAGCCGTTCGTGGTTGATACTGACCACGCGTCCTTACGGACAGCGACAAAGTCGCCTCATCTCTCGCAACGGATGGCCTGTTGGCTCTCCTTCTTTGCGGAGTACAACTTTGAGGTTAAGTATAAACCTGGCAGGTAGAACGTGCTTGCAGACGCGTTATCGCGTCGTCCCGATTTCGAGCTCGCTCACGCGACATTCGCCACCACATCTGTGGTGGATCTCATATCCCAGGCGTATGAGAAAGACCCACAATGTACGGCGCTTATCAGCGCGTTAGGTGAAAAGGGTCTTGGCTCGTCTGAGCCAACCCTGTCAAGTCGAGCTAAAGCTCGTTTACACCGTTACAGGTACTGTGACGGTCTGCTATTTTATAGCACGAGCGCGGAGGACACTCCGCGGGTGGTAGTTCCTCATGATGAGGAACTGAAATATAGAGTCCTCTTTCAGGCACATGACGCCCCTATCGGGGGTCATTTAGGTCGGGATAAGACCTACAGCGCTTTAAGCGCTTTGTATTGGTGGCCCAATATGTATAAGTGGGTCGGTGCGTATATACGCACCTGTGAGACGTGTCAGAGGGTTAAACCCTCTGCAAGTTCAGCTGCGCCTTTGACGATCTTATCGTTTCCAACGGAGTGTTGGAAATCCATTAGCATGGATTTTATCTTCGGTTTTCCGAAGGATAAGGCCGGAAACACCGGCATATTGGTCTTTGTAAACCGATTGAGCAAGATGGCTCACCTGGCGGCGGTGCCAGAGTCCATAGATGGACAAGGAACAGCGAAATTGTTCTTATACCGTGTCTTTAGACAGCATGGTCTACCCGATTCCGTTGTGTCGGATCGGGACCCCCGTTTTACGGGACAATTCTGGGGAGCGATGTTTAAGGTGCTAGGCACCAAGCTCCTCATGTCTACTGCGGATCATCCGCAGACGGACGGTCATACGGAACGCGTTAATCGCGTTGTGGAGGATATTCTCCGGAGTTTATGTCCGGATTCTCCAAAGAGTTGGAGTGAGATGCTTCCGACGGTTGAATTTGCTATCAACAATTCGGTACATGCATCTACGGGGCTTACCCCGTTTTACGTGAATGGATTGGTGAATCCGAGGGTTCCGTTGACGCCACGTGTGTGTGGCCAGGGCTTGAGGGGGAAGGATTCCCCGATGTCAGCCCTGTATCTGTGCGAAAGCACATCGATAAGTTTTTATCGACGCGCCTTAGTGTCTTACGACACGTCTGCGATGCCATGGCGGAAAGCCAAGACAAGCAGAAGGAGCAAGCTGACCGAAAGGGGCGTCGTAACAAAAAGGTATACAAAGTAGGAGAAATTGTTTTATTAAATGCTAAAAATCTTCCTACACATGCAGTTTCAAATGTGTTGCGCAATAAACTGCGCCCCAGGTTTGTGGGGCCCTTTAAGGTATTATCCCGAAAGGGCTTGTAGTACTCTTTAGACATCCCGAAGGCGATGCGTACGCATCCAACCTTTTATGTGGGTATGCTTAAGCCATACCAGAACCCGGAGGCGGGTCCCCTCTCGGAGGAGGGTGAGAGACCGGATAGCCGAAAGGCGCAACAGGTCGGAACATCTCCGACAGGGTTGATATACGACCCTGAAGCTCCGCAACGAGAGTCTCGAGAGAGTCAAGTCGCTTCTCGATGCGGTCAATCGCGCCCATTCCATCGTGGATTTCATCCTGGACTTCCAGGATGCGAAGGCTGTGCAGATCACAGCGCTCGTGGAAGTCACGCCGCAATTGCGCGACCCCCCCCCCCCTCCTCCAGTGCTCGATACGGAGGGTACTCCACATTATCATGTGGAACGCCTGATGTCACGCCGCCATCACCGGGGTGAGACCCAGTACCTGGTTAAGTGGAAAGGGTATCCACATTCCCAGAACTCGTGGGAGTACGAGACTCCCCTGCGGCAGGATTGCCGTGACGTCGTTGACGCTTTCGAGCGGGATAATCCCACTGAAAGTCAACGACCAAAGGGGCTGAAGAAGCCCCTTCACTCCCAATAGCTGGGAGTTCGCCGGAGACAGATGCTGTGCTTGCATTGCTCTCCAGCACCACATCGAGAGCAGAGCGCGTATAATAGGAGGCAGGCAATTGCACTTGCGCTTTAGCCTGAGCATAGGTCAAGCGTAGCGCTCTCTCTACCCGAACGTCGTGTTCGGAAAAGCTGTTGTACAGCGCATCGAAACTGGGGAGGCGTTTCTCCCTTTCCGCCCAGGCGCGGAACGCCTGTTCTGCGTCTTCGACGCTTTCGTCCCTCAGGAGAACAAGGGGAATCTCGCGGATAATATCCACGAGGACACCGCGTGCCTGCTTCCCGAGGCGTGTCCGGTAGGACTTAACGGAATAATTTTTTGGGCGTTAGTAGTCGGGCCCGGAGTTGGTTCCGATGCGCAATTTTTACGCGGCAGTATAGCCGCTGGACCAGGGGTATAGGAGGCTAAACCCTTCTTGACCGCGTTCTTATCCCTCTTTTGAGGGTCGCGAGGTCCCTTCCGTTCCCGTCCGGCACGTCGGGCCTCTTGAACCAAGGATGGTTTATTGGTGGTGGTTGCCTGTGGCAACCTGGAGGTATCACCCCTAGCGGGTTACGGTGGCGCACGAGTTATTGCGTTTTCCCCACGTATGGGGAATGGGTTGGATGACTGATAGCGCCGTTCGGCGCTATCAACATGGCCAGCCGTTGGGGAGAGCTCCCCAAGGGCGTCCACTTCCGAGTTGTCGGAATAGTTTGCGTCCATAGCACCGCTGAAGGTGTACAGTGGACAGCCAGAGGTACTGGCGTTGGAGTTCTCCAACAAGATTTTGATTATTGCGTAAGCAATAGTCTTGATGGGGGAGGATGTAACGGGGTTACATTCGGGTTACACTGAGTGTTGGTGTACATGAGTACACCACGGTTGAGGTCAGTATTGGCCGGGTTGAAATGTTTCGAACCTTTGGTTATTTTAACCAATTAGGGCAGGGGCCCTTAGTGTGGTGGTGTGTCAGCCATGCACGTGTCAGTACACAGGTGTATACACTACATTTTAGCTAGGTACGAATTAAGAATATTCTACTTAGTATTACATATAGTTTATATTAGTTTAAATTAATTTATGCTAATTACATATTAAATATATTCAGTTTAC
The DNA here is from genome assembly GCA_026184515.1 of Peronosclerospora sorghi. Taxonomy (NCBI): domain Eukaryota; phylum Oomycota; class Peronosporomycetes; order Peronosporales; family Peronosporaceae; genus Peronosclerospora; species Peronosclerospora sorghi. Next base: position 3,033,099 of record CM047592.1, on the reverse strand, counting down.
ATCTCACTCTATTTAGCGGACGCGCGACCTCGACCGGTCGCGCGCGCAGTGAGTGTCGTAGGTAAGAGGGATTCCTCCCTTTACTTACATCCCGTAAAGGGAATACATCCGTTAAGGCTAAGTCGTAAACTAACCCGGGAATCTTGGCCCCGAGTATGAGAACTCTCCTACTAAGCCCTTTACAAGGGCGTATCGGCTAAGTAGCGGTAGATACCGCTTTAAGGAAGAGTCTTCCTCTGTGAGCTAGCCGCACCGTGCGTATACGCACCGGCTACAGATGAGATGACTTGGGAGTCAGAAGACAATCTTTCATGCACCGTTTTATTGTATGAGTTTGATGCGCAACGAGCTTGGGAGAATAGACATTATGCAGCTCAAACAGCATAAGAGGATACTACAGAGGTTGAAATGTAGAGTCCTCATAAAATAATAAACAAAAGATGAAAGCGTCAAGACCTTCAAGAAAATAAAAAGAGAAAAAGGCAGAGAGAATAAGGAAGACAAGGACCCGGAAGATGTAGTACATCCCTATCACGGCCCCATGTTGGTTGTGATAAATAGAAAAGGACTCCAGCTGGTTGCATTAGGTGGCATATCAAAAGAAAACAAAATACAAACAAGGATACATGTTTAAACGAGAACTGGAATTGTTTGAGCATGCGGAGTAAACATGTTGCAAGCTAACGTGTTATTGATGCAACGTGTTTGACTTTGACAAATGGTAATGAAAATTGAGCCTATGAGTGCTCGGCGAATTAAGAATAAGATGTAAAATCCGTGTAAGATGGAGATCGTACGAAGAGAAGCCTATTAAGGTCCCAAAGGTGTGAAACCTGTACGGCAGCAACAAGGTGATACGAAGAGAAACCACTAAGGTATTAAAAGGTGTGAATCCTGTACATCTATTGTCAAACAAATATGGAGGAAAGACAACTAGAACAAGATCGTGCGAAGAGACGACTGTCAGGGTACGAAAGGTGTGAAACCTATACGGCGACAACGAGATCGTATGAAGAGAAACCTGGCAGGATATTAAAGGTGTGAAACCTGTAAATCTAGTGTCAACCAACCACGAAAATTGTAACAAGAGTGAGATCGTACGAAGAGAAACCTATCAGGGTATTGAAGGTGTGAAACTGTGCGGCAACAAACAAAGCGTACGAAGAGAAACCTGTCAGGGTACCAAAGGTGTGAAACCTGTGCGGCAACAACAAAGAGCGTACGAAGAGAAACCTGTCAGTGTACTAAAGGTGTGAAACCTGTACGTCATTGTAAATTAAAACGATAAAAATTTGAGCTTCGAGGACGACTGTACGAGAGATATCCAACGGTTCTAACGGGTACAAAATTTGTGCAGAAAGTCACGAGATGTTACTAAGAAAAAGTACGCCCTAGGGCGACAAACCTGAGTGTCGTTGATAACCTCATGCAAGGGATATCAATTTGGGTGATTGAGAGGCAGCACCTGTATGTCGGCAGAGGGATACGGAACAACATGGGTCATAAATCAATTAGTTGGGTTTTGATGAGATGAAGCAAGACAAATTCTACGATGTGAGAAGTAGGCTCGGATAGTATATGTTGGTCCGCCAGGGTGTTGAGTCCAGAGGGTGAGCTACCTGTGGCATGATATAGACAATATATACGAAGGAAGGGAGAGGCAGGAGTTGACTTACTGGGGCCAAAGGAGGCCTACGGAATGGGGTCATATCGTTAATTATCTTGGAGACTAGAAGTTCATGTATGAGTTGTAAAGGCGCACGCATTATCTGTGAAGAGTGAATATGGCGCTGAAATTGGTGTGCGATAGGGATGTTTGGAAGAAAAAGAATTTTCGACCAATCAGAAACGGCCCACGACGGTCAGATCTCAATCGATTGGATATGGAGGGTTTGAGTGAAATGGTGTGTGATATTGATGTGTTCGAAAAAAAGAATTTTTGGCCAATCAGAAGCGACCCGCAACGGCCGGATCGCGACGGCCAGATCGCAATCAATCGGGTTATGGAAGGTTTGCGTGGAATTGGTGTGTGGGATTGTATTGGTTTAAGTGAGAATTTTCGGCCAATCAGAATCGACCCGTGACGGCCGGATCGCGACTGCCAGATCGTAATCGATCGGATTATGGAGGGTTTGAGTGAAATTGTTGTGTGAGATTGGATTTTTACTGTTTTCCACTGATTAAAGCTTAGTGGATGCTATTTCCAACTATCGCCCGAGAAACCGGCTAATATAGAGTCGGCTGACGCAAATCTCAACTTACAGACAAACAATACAACAAATTGGCTAGTGAAACACCTACCAAAAGCATACATTACACCCAAACAGAGTTAACGTGGAGATATTTCACTGAAAGAAGAGGACAACCTTGGTGATTGATTACAAGTCCAACGGGAACGTAAGATGGGGAGTTCAGATATGATAGAGACCCTCTTGAGTTTGAGAACGACGGGACGAAAAGATGATGAAGCAAGAAACGAAAATGAAGATATTTTCACCAGTGCCAATAAAGCCCCAGATCCGAATGCCTTATTAACTACAATAGTGCTTACATCCGTGACTATCCAATCATGGATCAAGGAGTAGGAGGAAGCGTTATTAGAGATACAAAGAGCAACTGAAAATACAAATGCCTCAGTGGATGATATATATGACTTGTATAATCAGCAATGTCACGCCAAGGTTTGGACCATAAGGACTAAAACCGGGGTCAAATCCAAGTTAGGGCGAATGGGGGTCAAGCGCAAAAGGTGTGATGAATGGGAAGAGGATAAAATGAAATGTTTAACAGACATGATAGAGAAGGAAGCTACTGCCGCAGAAGTAGTTGAACAATATCCAGTAAAATTCCCGCAATCTAAGAAAATACGCACTATAGCGGCTGTGAAAAAGAGGATGCAGATGGTATGTAGGTCTGGGAAAGGCCGAACCCAGACATCACCGAGCCGAGAAAAAAACCAGAATACAATACAAGGAAACAGCAGAAGATGGACGAAACAAGAAGACAATATATGAATAGAAGCGATGAAACGTGGACATGTGGATACAAAGGTTATTGCTAAAAAGTTACATAACGTCCCAAACATAACTGGAAATAATCAAATGCCAAGAACAGAGAGTGGAATTAGGCATAGGCTCCTTCGATTGAAGAACCAGTTGTGTAGTACCAAACACTCGTTCATACGACCAACATCCACATCAGATCAAGAGAATATCGAAGAAAGTGATGAGGACCCAAGTTACATTGACTAAACAATACCTGAAAGCCAGAGATTGGGATCTGAAGAAGACGACAAGTTAAGTCAATTAAATGTCGCGCGCATGGAGTACCGAAATGTGGTGACCCAAGAATATTATTTTATGGGTGGACAGTCGGTAGGAGATCCAGTAGACGATGAGGCATCTAAACGCTATGTAGAGTGTGAGGAAGAAAGAAGTCAGCCCTCCATTAGTGGCTGATCAAGCAGTATCTGAGAGTCAGAGATTGGGATCAGAAGAAGATGAATCGAGACAATTAGTCGAATATATCCCACAGCAACCAGAGAAATCGCCAATAACTAATGAGGATGTTCATCTAGCTGTAACAGCCATCGAGCATTACAATACAGTGATTCAAGAATTGGAATCTATGGATGAACAGACGATAGGAAATCCATTAGGCGATGAGGAATCTCGACGCGCTGTAGAGTGTGAGGAAGAAGAAAAGCCAGCTCCTCTGGTAGAGATTAATCAAACAGTAACACTGGTGGTTGATCAGATATTATCTGAGAGTCAAAGATTGGGATTAGAAGAAGAAGCCAAAGAAGACAGTTAGCTGGATCTATCTCACGTCAACCAGAACAATCGCTAATGGCAAATGAGGATACGAATGTAAACGTTGCGGATATGGAACATCACCCCGTGGAGACTCAAGAAATTGATTCTACGAGTGGACAAACAGTAGAAGTTACACTAAATGATGCGAAATCTAGACACGCTATAGAATGTGAGGAAGAAGAAAGGCCATATACTCCACTACTGATTGATTTGGCCGGGTCGACGGAAGATTCAGAATCCAGTGAAAGTAATAAAGATGAAGAGAATTTGGCGTCAAAAGAAGATGTGTTACCCTGCAAAACAGGCTGTAGAATATTGGAAGAGGAAGATAAAAGTGCTACAGAAGGGGAGGACTTATCTACACCTGGAAAGAATAAATATGAAGAGATATGTGGAGAAGTTTTGGGTTATCTCACCCCAATGGCTGATGTTGGCACAGAAGTAACTCAAACAAAGGATCAGAGGTTAGACGAATATCGGCCATACCAGTTTACCAGGGGTATTGTTCAAGCAGACAAACCACATTTATTTTGGAATAGTAGGTGTCAACCAGGGTCAGCTGCAAGGCTAGTGCTCACACGTGCGTCGGATGTTGAAAGGGAGTGGTGTCAAGAAGTTGATAAGGTTAATCTTCATCCAGGAATTGTTATTAACGACGCCACGTCTTTGAGTTTTCATAGAGAACTTGGTGGGCAGCGACAACTCAAATCGATCAACCCGGTAGATGAAAGAAAGGTGTTGTTTGTGGTTACACTTCTACTGATAGGTTCAGAATCTATATTGGTTTTCCTTCGGGAGTGTTGGGATAGAGGTTATGGACCATGTAGAGATGAATTATTCTTCCTACAGTATGACGTCACGATACCACAATTTAGTTATCAAGGACAATGCAGGCATTGGATATATTTCAAGTCTCCGGAGGTGTATATGGACAGTTTCAAGTCAGTAAATGATTATCTTCTCACTATGTGTTTAATAACGCACCTAGCGGCATTTTCTGTTACCGATCCAATTCATTACGAGTGTGAATGGGATCCAAAGAATGTTGAGTCAACAACGAAGCTTCATGTTGCATCCTATGGAACAGGGCGTGTTTATCCAAACGATGGAAAGTATACGACAATGGTCATAGTCCCGATCATATTATGCCATTGATGAGAGGGGTGTTATATCTGCAAGTAAATGGGGACTTCAGGAATGAATATGGATCCATAAGTACAGTCCACTTGAAGAGATGGGATTATGGGAGACTATGCATCGTACGATACCAGGAGTTAATTTTTTTGTTGGGGAATAGTGTGTTTCGTTGGATTCCGGTACTTTATTTAAACACTGTCAATGTAAAGGACATAAATAGAAACATCGACGGCTTACGATGGTTACCCGAGGCCAACATCATGAATTATTTCAGACGATTCAATACGGTGGATAGATTGACTAGAGAGCCACCATCTCCGTTATTACAATTAATGACTAAAAGAGAGACGATTGAGTCGCTGAGAGACGCATCAGTGATGAAGAAGATGGAGCAGACACGAATATATGAAAAATTTCATCATACGCTAGATGTGGACCAGTTAAAAGTGGTACGAGCAGCTGTGGAGACAAAAAAATTATTCTTGCTCGTGTCTCTTATGGCTGTGGGTAAACATCTACAATTACCGCTGTTGTGTTGACATTATTAGCGGTGTTTCCACATTTTCGAATTGCTATCTTTTCGGTGACTAATGCAGCCATTGACGAGGATCTCAAAAGGTTGATGGATTCCAAGGCAATACCAGACAAAGATATAGTGCGGTTGGGTGGGATAAAGGGTACAATGGCACTATTGGATGCTGAACCATATCGACGAAGGTTCCTTTAGGAGATATTGCAGCGGGAGCGGCATTCATTGGAGGGTCGCGTGGTGCTAAAAGACATTTCTACAAGATTAAGAGTGAAAGAGATGGAGGCACTAGAATAAGCACGTGTAATTGTTGCCACTCTGGCACAATTAGAGAGACCGGATTTTCAAATAGTGTCTTATAACGTGATTATCAATGATGAAGGAGCCCAAACAGCTGAATTGGCGTTATTACAAGCTATTAGACCCAAATTGGATGTTCTTGTATCACTGGGTGGCCCCTATCAGCTTTTTGCATACTCTCCTATTGATGAAAAGTTGAGTAATCGGTTTAGCAGTGGTTCTCGTCGTCACAAAATCACCTGGGGGTTGTTACACTCCATAGAACATTGTCGCGCAAGCCATAACTTATCACCGGCATTCCCTGGAATCACCATGACTGCAGAATTCAGGAGTCATCCGAAGATCACGAGGTTGTTACAAGTGTTTTATCCGTATACAATTCGAGCCAGAGCCGCTACATCAAGGAATTATTTGGATGGAATGCAGTTTCATATTCTGGATGTGATTGATTGGGGTAAGCCAGTTAGTCGTGACTTTTCTGGGAAGCGAAGTTTCAAGGGTAATCGAGTTGTATGGATTATCTCTCAAGAGTGGATGAGAGAAGCGGAACGTCAAGAATACAGGCATGATAATATTATTGAACTGTCCATGGTTATATACTTGTTGGGGAAGATATTCGCTATGCTGGAAAGTGGAATGGGAAGAACAAATATGACCGTAAGAAAATCATTGTTAGTTATCTCGCCATATCAACGCCAAGTCAAGGCTATACAGAGACAATTAAAATACATGGGTCAGGTATACGCCGAGTGCTTGGAGATTGAGGTAGCTACGACCGATTCTAGTTAGGGTCGTGAAGCAGATATTGTTATTGTGTCCATGGTTCGATCACATACATTGGGATTCCTTGAAGGGTACCCATCAAGATCATTAGTAACACTCAGCAGAGCCCTCGATTACCTCTTCATAGTTGCGTCTGGTTACGTTTTCGAAGGCGAAAGTACGTGGAATAGATTGATGGATATATGCAAAGAAAGTGATGTTCCGATTTTTGCTACACCTATGGATGAAGATTCTGCACGAAAATATCTGAAGTATGATCATTAAGATGTATGTGTGTGCGTGCCTTTTGCTCGCTTATGCTGAAGTTACGCAAGGGGAGATTGTGGTGAAGTAGAAGCTATATTTACAGCATATAGGAGATGATATGTGGTAGTTATCAATTCTGGGTATATTTTTATCTCGCCAAACTCTACACGTTAGCACGATGACACTTTTTACGCTGGTGATTTTTTCAAACACTGAATATTAGTGTCAAAGATTGTGTCATGCCTTCAATAGGTGAACAACATGAACACTTAGTGTATCATGGTGTTATTAGTGCGATGATTCTGTCTTCAACAAGATGCTTCTATCCATCACTAGTGCCAGGTGATGCTTCCCGCATTTTCACAATGTCTTGGCAAAGTTGTTTTGTCTCTAGCATCATGGCAGTAACGCTAACGATAAGTTGAGCGTCTTCAACTCCATAAACTGTCTGATTTGATGTCCAACAACTAGGTGCGCTAGGGCACATGAGGTAACAAGGTAACCAGACTGGGAAAACAAACAATCAGCAACACCAAAGAAAGCCAAGACATAGGAACAACTTACAAGCACAACGGTGGATGCATTCATGGCGACAGAGCCAACGAAAAGTTATGCGCCCTCGTCTGCTCAAGTTGATCGGCTCCATGTTCCTGGGTGTTCTCGAGTGGTTAAGTATTTCAATTTTGGATGAGCAATTTCGACCAATCAACATCGACCCGCGACGGCCAGATCGCGAGGCAAATCTGATCAATCAAGTTACAGAGGGTTGCGACGGCCAGATCGCGACTGCCAGACCGCGAGGAAAATCTGATCAATCAAGTTACAGAGGGTCGAGACGGTAACTGTCCAGTATTGAAGTCACCGCTGAAGTAACCAAGTAGTGGTGAGAAAAGTGATTGACTTTGAGGTAATAGTTGGTAACAATTAATAGAACCAAATTTCCCCTGAAGTGTTAAGATCTCTGGAGACGCTCAAAAAACCTTCTCTACTGTTCCAATACAAAAACCAAGTGTAATACAAGGAAGTCGTTGAGTGAACGCCCTAGAAAGTGGAGCAGCAGCCGTTTAAAGCTAGCTAGTGTTGGGGGCAGCCTGGAACTGCTCTTGGTAATGTGTCCCAAGTGTGTTTGATTGATTTGTTGGTTCGGGTGGTGGTATTAAGTACCCGGGAAGTAAAGCAACGAGGACTGGATTATTACCTCATTGTGTTGTTGATTAAGTGGATTTATTACAATTTAAACTCCTTCACGACAGGAGGTGCTCCCCTGATACGACACTCACTGCAAGCTTGACCGCCGGGTCGTGCTTCTAGCAGGATATAGTGTAGATTGTAAGCTGATTTATTATTTAATATAAAATTAGCCTAACTTAATAAACTAATGAAAACTATATGCAATACTAGGTAGAACTTACTTAATCCGTACCTAGCCGAAAATGTAATGTCCACCACCTGTGTACCAACACGTGGCAGGATGCCACGCCTTCACTAAGGGCTCTCGCCCTGATTGGCTAAAACAGCCAATAGGTCCGAACCTTTCGGCCCGGTCAATACTTGACCTTAACCGTTGTGTATTTACATACACCAACGTAACTAAATGTAACCCCGTTACATCCCATTCTTCCAAAAAACATCAGTATTATCTACGGGTGCACTTCCGGTTGCACTACAGCCAAGCCATCTGGTTCTTTATCTCAAAGACGATACTTGCATCATGCTTTCATTACCCGGAGTATCATACTTCTCTCGGGAAGAAAGGATGCAAAATGTACAGGCTTTTGCACAACCAATAATACGTGGTGGTAAAACGTCGATCCGACACTGTCAGAAAAAATTAACTCTCAAGTGCGACCTCAAGTGCGACCTCAAGTGCGACCTCGGTGGTATGGCCACACAACGAACTTCTCGAGGAAGTGGATTTCACGCAAGCGCAATTCTGGTAGTCGATTGATTTGATCTCTTTTTGAGTTAAATGGACGATTACTTCAAGCAGATCGACGCTGGTTTCATTCGGTACTAAATTCCACAAACAACCACGAGACTTTCACTGGCGTTCAGTGACATCCTGCTGCACGTCCCTTCCTTCCGGTACAACGAGCGATGGCCAAACAGATGATATCGGCTGGCATGGCATTCAGGAGTGTTTTGACTGCTCTACGGAAAGCGGACCCAGAACACTTGCAACCGCTCGAACCATCTAAAACGAACAAGTTTGCTGTCGAATTCGAGCTAAAGGGTCGTCCACCCATTTTTGCTTTTATTGGTGCCCTCCCAGTCGCCAATCACGAGTTTGATTACTGTAGAGATGAAAGGAATTATCTTACCCATCTGTTCTTTGCTCACTTCTGTATGCGTTTTGTTAGCTCGAAAGTATCCATATACGATCGTTATTGATTGTCTTTCAAAGTGAACCGCTTTAATATACCGATGTTTCACGCTATTGATGTTACGAGTTTCAACACGGGGTTCAAAATTTCGTTTGCATTTTCGAAGCAAGAGACGGAGCCGTGTTATTGTGTGCTTTGGAAATCTATCCGCAATCGAAACTTTTGATCATCAGCACTGATTGGAGATTGCATTGATGAATGCACTCCTATCTGTATTTCCAGAGATCACATCATCTACTTCGCGTGTGGACACCCAAAAGAATATTCTGCTCAACCTAAATAAGTATTTTGGATGCGATGAATATCAGACGTCCTCCCTTGGACAATGGAACTAACTAATCCGATCTCCATCACCGGAGGGGTTTAATGAGCAGTGGACGCAGCTCGAAACTACGTACGAGTTTCTACCCAAAATCTTGGACTACTTTTGACGAACTTGGATATCATACAAATAACGGTTTGTGGTTGCCTGGATCAACCAATATACGCACTTTGGAAACATCAATTCTTCACGAGCGGAAGAACAGCATTCATCTGTCAAGATGTCAATAAAGGATCTTCGATATATTTGGATTCGAGTACGGTTCAAGCATGAATAACCTTTCTCTCTGAATGTGTTGAGGCGTGTATCAACGAAACTCTGAGTAAGACATTTCAGCAGTTTGAACTTCCACAAAATCCACCAACAGATGAAGATCAGCAATGTTCAAATGTCTATACAGACACAATGGGTTTGCTCTGCTGGCATCGGATCAAAGACATGGAGGCGATCAATTACACACTTACCCTGGTCGATTTCCGTTTTCCTTGGCATCTGGTGAACCTTCAATAGTTAGCGAAAGCAGTTCGGAGCAGCACAGATTGTGTAGCACCTCTGAAACCCATTTTGAAGCTGTGCAGGATACATACGGTATGTTGGCACATCATCAGCAGAGCCAAATACAGGCACAGCAATTGAACATTGCGTCAGAAAGGTTGGCACTGAAAAATACAATGCTGCAACAGGTTTGAGAATGTTCCGATCGTTTTACAGCTTCATTCGGAAGCCAAGCCACGCTTGGTACGAAAAGCTCTTCAACCAAACGAGATTCATCACAATTTGAACTGGTGCCAGAACCCAATGTGCACATTGTGGACTTTGTAAACAGCCGGGACACAATGCACGTACATGTACTCAAAGTTCTATGTTCTCATCTCAAACGAAAGAAAAGTATATTTAAGAATGTCTACATTACAGATTTATCTTTCTCCTTCCTAATCTGACGAACTAGTTGCATATCTTTTGCAAGAATTGTACCGATTGCTATGAATAGCAGCCAAGTTTGTATCTTCCATATGATGTACAATGTACATTTCAGCTGCACCTTGAAGCGCACGAATTACCGAAGCTTGAAAGCGCATCTCTGATTTTCCAAGGACATCATGGCAAATTTTACGTACCACACGTTCAATAAGAGACTTGGGGATGAGCAGATGTGTCGAATTCTGTAGCGTACGAATTCCACGAAAGGCGCTGTGCTGTCTCGGTTTAGAGATGTTGTTATTGTTCAGGCTCCGATTGATATCGTAGATCGTATCCAGATTCTTGATTGCCATAACTTCTGTTTCCCTTACTGATTGGGATGTTCTTGTTCGCTATCTGGTGCGAGTTCGTCTCGGGTTGCTATTGGCTCTGTATAAATCAAACAATAAAAGTTGTAATCACTTCGTTTGATCTTAAACCACCTGGTCTGAACACTTTTGACCAGGTGGGATCAATCACGGAGGCGAGCAAGTCAGCGCCGATTGACGGCGGGGGGAGTGTCAGTAAAGTTGTTTGCTTTACGTGTAAATTGGGAAGTATATTAGGTAAAGTTCTATCCTTTGATAAATGCAACTTCAAACCGTAACTGCCAATATATGAAAAAATATAAACCATCCTAACAGCCAATGGATTCCACCATTCTGGAAGAGTGCAAAGTCCAAAGTGTCTGCACAATCTTCCAACACTCCTCCTGGAAGACCGGAGGCTGTACCATCGTCACTGCAATCCCAGATCTGCACGCAACACTTGAATCCTTGGCGCACTAAGGTCCTTGGTCAATAGATTGGCCAACATCTCCACACTTGGAACGTGACTGGCAGATATGATGCCTTTCCTCGAAAAGTCCTTTAGGAATTTCAGCTTGACATCCACATGCTTCGCGCTGGCAGCGCTAGCCTTGTATTCCAACTGCTTTATCGCCGCTTGATGTCCAGCTTAAATACCAACGGCGTCTTCGTACGCATGCCAATTTCGGCAATCAATTCGCGCAATCCGAATGCTTCCTTCCCAGCCATAGCGGCAGCAACAAATTCTGCTTCAGCAGTTGATAAAGCCACCGCCGTCTGCTTCTTGCAGGCCCAATTCACTAATACTCCATTCATGAAAATCACCATGGCCGAAATGCTTTTGCGATCTGCCTTGTCGGCAGCGAAGTCCGCATCTCTGTACACCGTAATACGCAGCGGATGCGGCAGATCCTCGTCATGCTTCAAAACCAATTTAAGATCACTCGTTCCCTTAAGGTACTTGAGGATTCTCTTCGCAATATTGTAGTCGCCGACAGTGGGTGCATGGTTTTTTAGTGTGGCACGGTGCACAGAGAAAGAAATGTCAGGACGCGTGCACCGTGAAACCCATAGCAGACTGCCCACAAGCGACTGAAACTGCTTGACACTCGGCGGATTTCCCCTTGGTTGCATTGGTAAACATTCACCGAACTCTTTATCATCATCGAGTAACAGCACCGGTGTCCGAGCCGGGTTTGTTTTCTCCAATTTGTGCGCAGTCAGAATTTCCTTGATCGTTGCTTGTTGATCCAGAACGTAACCGTTCTTGGGATCGCCTCCAATCGTGATGCCGAGGAACTTCGTAACCCTTCCAAGGTCTTTCAACTCCAGCACTTGCGTATCTGTTAAAATATTATCCACAATTTTTTCACTGGTGTCGGTGACAAGGAGGTCATCAACGTACGTACCAACCAAAATCGTTTCATTATCCATGATCTTCACGAAAATGCAAGTGTCGGTAACTCACTGCATGAAATAAAACTTTGTCAATGTTTCGCACAAACATTGGTGCCACAGGTGTCCAGCCTGTTTTAAACCGTAAAGGTTTGGTTTCAGCTTCAGCGCTAGCTCCTTCTGGGATTTTACCCCGAAATCATGCAATTTTTATTTGCGCAATTTCCATGCCCTGGGGCACCTGGAGAAAAATGTCCACGTCCTTTTCTTACTTGCCTTGGGGTAGGCACTTGGCACATCGCCGTGGCGTGACGCCACCTCCATACTTGCGCCAACATCAGGAGCAACTTCACGTTATTCAACTCCATAACCGTCGATAACGTGAAAAAACAATCATCACCAAAAACTTGCTTATCGCCCCTTGAGACCAATCTTGCCTTGTACCTCTCAACCGACCCGTTTGCACTAACTTTCGTTTTGTACACCCACTTGGTCGGGAGAGGTACTTTGTCCGAGGGGCGGCGCACGATATCCCACGTGCCCAGGTCCTGGAGAGGCTTCAGCTCCTCCATTTCCGCTCGACCCACATCATTGATTGAGGTCCGACATGGACCTCCCGGAAGTTTCTTGGATCCGGCCGCATTGGCGAACCACTTGCCACTTCAGCATCCCGTTCGCAAACCGCGAATACACATAGAGTCCTTTCAACACTCCGTCCATTTTTGTCGATCCATTTAAAAACACCGTCGCATGAAACCACCCTTTTGTCTCTCGACGCTTTGTATTCCTTCCCTTTCAGGGTCTTGTTTGGCTTCATGCGCGTCTTGCACGCGCCTTGTTCAACACTTTCCGTGCGTTTTGACGCAATCTCAGGCTCCGGTGACCCACCATTTCCATGCCCTAAATGCAATGCATTCGTTTCAGTATCACTCCAACGTGATTCTGCTAATTCTTGAAACTCTCTGTTGCTTTCACCTTCCAGCACCTTTGTAACCTTGTCGCTTTTCTCGGCGCTAAGCGTTTCGATCGCGGTGACATGCCTCGTCACCACGACCACCCGGTACTTTAGCAGCATTACCTTAAAACTCTTGGTCTCGTCGCTTTTGCCCAAAATGAGAGCGCGCTCAGCGTGCTTCGACAGTGTCTTCTTCATCGGGTCCCTCCAAACCATGCACGGGGACCCGAAAACCACTGTCTGTGACCGCCGGCCGCTTGCCGGTCAACAACTCAAGGGGTGAAATTCGTCCCGGATTCGACCTTGTCGGAGTGCGATTGAGTATATAAGCGGCAAAACCAGCCGCCTCTGATCAGTAAATCAGGGGCACACCCGACCCGAATATCATGCACCGGTCCATCTTGAAAATGGTCCGGTTCATCCGCTCGGGCTTGCCATTCGATGCGGGGTCTCCATCCGCAGTGAACTGACGGCGAATACCGGTCTGTTTACAGAACAGATCAACGTTTTGATATTCGCCGCCGTCGGTGCGCAGCACATGCAATCTGCAGTAAAATTCATTTTCGAACCACGCTATGAAGTGCACGAACATCCTTGCAGCTCTAGCCTTGGTACGCGCCGCAAAAACTCGAACATAGCTTGAAAAATGGCCGATGAAAACAACTAGGTAACGGTTACCACGCATATCGCGGGGAGTGATAGGACCCTTTATGTCACTGCATATCACTCCCCCTATCCGGTCAATCGGGGAATTCCCTCCTGAATCCGTTTTCGGTTGCGCTTTTCTGGTGGCCTTGCCCTCGGCACAGGTCAGGCAATTTGGCGTGTTTGTGTCTGTATGCTCAATGCTGACCTGGGGTACCTGGCCAACCTTTCGATAGTATCTCAGGCCAGGTTACCCAAGCGCACGTGAAAATGGTGAAGTCTGCCAGTGTGCACGTCTGGACCGGCGTCTTCCAGCACACTGCCTACCACTATACTTTCAAAACCCCTTGAGAAACCATTGGATTTTTCCGCCTTTAACCTTGCGATAAACACCGATACGTGGGTCACCACATCGAACAATTTTTCGCTTTTTAACATAACTCGGGGCTTGTGACCGTCTTCGACAATGGCGCAGCCCTTTTCGCGCAATCGACCAAGCGATATCAAATTTTTGGATAGTTGCGGTGCGAAGTATACTTCGGTCAAGACAACGACCGTTTCAATTCCGTCGCACGTACGCAACGGAAGCTTGCAAACCTTGGTAGCTTTCAAGGTGCCGCCATTTGGAAGTGCAAACGTGTCACTAGGACAACACTCCTTCGCATCTTCCAACAAATTAGCGTTCGACACCAAGTGTCTACTTGATCCACTGTCAATAATCCAGACATCTCCATTATCATTATCACTTACGCATGCATTTACATATGCATCTAATGCGATATCCATGGTAGACAGCACGAAACGCTTAGACTACTTGTCACTTGCGCCTCGATTCACCACTTGGCTTCTACTGCCTCCATTCTTTCGACTTTTTTCGGGGCAATACTTTTGTATGTGCCCCTCGTCACTGCTTGTGTAACACGCGTGGCGGCTCCTGCCCGACGTTGCCGCATATAACTGCAACTTAACCGCTTGTTTGCTCTTGATAACGTCGCCCTCGAGTTCTTGAGCCCATGGAACCAGCTCTTGAGCGTGCGAGAGGTAGTCAGTCCTGCCTGGATCGTATCTTGCCATGAGCATCATCTTCAATTTCGGAGCTGCAAATTTCACGATGTTTTCGACGATAACTCTTCGCTCGACCCGCTCTCACGGGCCAGATCTACTAGGTAAAGATAATGCTCAGTCCACGTTCACCGAGAGTCCTTCTTAGCTGCGAACCACATTTCAGCTTGGTATTTACTTTAGATCCCAACCACATCTTCTCCAGAACGTACGTCAACTGAGGGCACACCTGCCACCACGAACCAATGTTCGAGCGGAAGTATTCCGCGGCGGTGCCCTCAAGATGTTCACCCAACTTGTTACTTTTAGTCTCTAACTCCATCGAAAACCAGACGTGAGCTCACCGATCTCGACGGCTCCATAAACAGGTAGGACTATTGACGGAACCCTTCACCCAGACCGGGATACAGCTCGCGTCGTGAAAAATTTCCACCGACAATTTCGGCATCTTGGGGCCGGTATGGTACATCGGCACATGCGCTTTCCCGGAAGGCACACTGTCCCCGCCTGCACCCTGCATGCCGACTGGCACTCCGCGAGGTGCTGCATTCACGTTTGGGTGTGGCATAGCGCCAACTTCCACCCCTACGTCCTCGACCAGATAATTCAATGTCATCTGGTTGCCAAACAGACGGTAGTTCCGGAGACTGTCTCGGAACTCAGTGCCTCGAACACGCACCGGGGAGCCCTTCTTTGACCCGGACGAGATACTTGCGACTGAATGCTTGGCCTGCCCCTCTTCCACGGCAGCCAGGCGAGTCGTAAGCTCCCTCAAACCTTGCACTAGTTCCTTGAACTCTTTTCAGAGGGCGCATCACTTCCATCGGAGTCACTCATCTTTAATCAAATCAAAACACTTCGATCACCTACATCACACCACTATCCCTCGCAACAGGGGATCTTCCACTAGCTCCACGTGACGTAACCACGAAAAATTCCACGAAAGCACATTTGTGTAACCAAGCAAAATCCACGTGAGCCTTAAGCGAGCCTTGGGCTCATAACCTGTAGAAATTAAACAATAAAAGTTGTAAACACTTCGTTTGATTTTAAACCACCTGGTCTGAACACTTTTGACCAGGTGGGATCAACCACGGACGCAAGCAAGTCAGCGCCGATTGACGGCGGGGAATTTTCAGTAAAGCTGTTTGCTTTACGTGTAAAATTGGAAAGTATATTATGTAAATTTACTTAAGTAGCTATCCTTTGATAAATGCAACTTAAAACCGTAACTGCCAATATATGCAAAAATATAAACCATCCCAACAGACACTGGGATTCCACCATTCTGGAAGAGTGCAAAGTCCAAATTGGCTACACACTCTTCCAACAGGTTCGTTCCATGTTGATCAAGAAGCTCAATGGGAACGAGGGTGTAGCGAATATACGACCGGTTTTGTTGGCACCGGGAGCAGGAAGAATTTGGCAAGTGCGAATACCAAGCATGACACCAGAGCAATAACGTCCCTAGAGAGGTTTTTATTTGTAAAAATAAAAAATAATATTAAAAGAAAGTATTCTTTCAAGAAAAAAATGTCGAGATTAAAAATATAATTAAAAAATTATCTGGTGATTCGTAAATTTTCCATTTAATCTTAAATTTATTAATTTTTTACCCAAAATAAAAAATAATCATATTAAAAGCTATATTTAAAAAAATAAAATTGGAAATAATTTGTTAAACGAAAAATCTTGTGCTAATTTTGATGAAACAGCTGCTAATGAAAAAATATTAATTATTAAAATAATCGGAAATATAATATGAAACTAAAAAAGAAACCGAGTAGTAAAATTTCATCCAGTGCAAGGGAATTACTCCGATCCACTTTAAACCATACGTAAACTCAATTAATAGGGGGGTTTACACCTAGCGTTTTAAGGTTAAAATACGATAACGAAATCAGCATGCTGATTTCGTTAAAATCTTGCTGATTTGACTCGAAATTATAATCGTAAATCATGCTTTTCACACCCTGAGATACCCTGCTGATTTCAATCGGGAAATCCTGCTGATTTGACGTAAAACAAATATACCCTCCTATAAACAACGCTTTAAACACAAATGCCGCGATCTCCAAATATGCACAGCCACTCGAAGCGCGATGGATTCGAACGCGATAGCATGGCGTCTGCGGCTTTTATTTCGGGATGTCTCGACCGTTGAGGATGCTATTCGCTTCGAGGTGCGATCGATGCTGGAGATCACACTTGGACGTGCACCGCGCTACCTTCAGTCGACAATCACGCGCGCGCCATGCTCCTTCTCGTCTCACTTGGCGCAAGGACTACAAGCCCGAGATGGATGCACCTTTGCGTGCGCATACTGTCCCAAAGAAGCCGACTCCCTCGGTATCGAAGCCTGCCGTCTGTGAGGAACGCAACAGCAGTTGGCAAATTGAGTACCAGACGGGCCCTGAACCACTTACTGTCATCGACATCTCCATGAAAGAACAGGTGTACATTTTCGGTGCGAGGGCGCCACCATCTTGCTGGAAGGCAAGGCTAAAAATATCGTGTTGGATTCGTGCAGAAAGACAGCTGATTTTCGACAACGCCGTATCCAGTATCGAAATCGTCAATTGTAAAGGCATGCAAGTGCAGTGCAAGGGCATGGTACCATCCATTTCTATCGACAAGACAGACGGTTGCCTCGTATACATTTCTTGCGAGGGACGCGATGTTCAGTTCGTCACATCCAAGAGCTCCGAAATGAACGTAGCAATCCCAGAGGCTGCTGGGAGCGACGATTACGTTGAGAAGCCAATCCCAGAGCAGTTCGTGCACAAGATCATGGACGACCTAAGCATTTCATCCCACGTTTAAGACTTGTATTCGCACTAGATGTAGCCACAATGCACGACAGATGCTCTGTGGTACGTGTGGTCCCAGTCGCGTACGGACTCATGCCTTAACTCCGTATGGTTATTCTCGTCCTTAAAATCACGGCTTTAGCTGCTTTTTTCTGTTCATGATTTTAATACTAAGCTTCAATTTTGGCTGTCATTTCTTGCTTCGGCGTGTCATCTTTCGCTTTCCGTAACATCTCTTCACCTTTTACTGAAAGCATACGAAGTGCACCCTTTTCGCGACAGTACGCGCTTGAAATAGGAAGCGACACGTATTATTTGGTTACATAAGTCACGTGAATTCTCCCTCACTTGATAATCCAGTGGATAAAATAACCATGTCAGACGTCTCATTCCTACGTTGCTCAAGCGCGTATTCAGCCGTGAAATCTGTCTATCATCATTGCTGCCACATGATTCGACTTGGCAGCATTCACATTAATAAACATGTTCATTTCATTTACCACTTTACGACGCTAAAAATATACAAGTAAAAGACAGATCAAAAAATTTTACAACTGACGTTCTTTCCAGCGAATGCTCGTACCGCGACCCATTCTCGTCGACGCCGCGAGTGCGGCGAATACTAAATATTGAACACAAATGAAGCAGTTTTACAAGAGTGGGCGGCTTGCTAGAAGGTTCAGGTGCGTGCGTGACTTGGCATAATTTAGTCTTGAAATAGATTTCACACGCAATGAATTCTGTTCTGTATATGTATTTGTATCACTCGGGGCAGCCGTAGCTGCTCTACTTTCCCCGTGTCGACATCTTATACGCAATACAGGAGTCTCTAGCTTCGATTGTCGTAGTTCGCCAAGCTGCGTTAAGTTGTACACGGACGCACGTCTCGACCAATGTCTTGACCGCGAGCTGTAGTATACTCTTTTGCATTGGTATCTGTGTCACCATTCTGTACATCAGACCTTAGCCTGACACGTATCCCTTAGTCGTGTTGATGTCAACCTCCTTGAGCGAATTGATAGTACCATTCAGGATAATGAAGTAACCAACGATCTGCGAAGTACGCACTGTCCGACCCTTTGGGAACAGGAGAACCATCGCCGTGGCCGCCAAGTACCGCTGACGAGGTGACACCATCTTAGGAACGCGCACCTCCGCATGACGAATGAAATCATCCATGTGCTCAACGTAACTTTTCTGATGATGCATCAGCTTCATAGTGGATAAGTTGTGCGGTACGTGTGATAGATAACCGCACACGACACCATACATCATACTTCCGAGGGCATTGTTCATTGCGGGTCTTGACGTCACCATCATACGCTCCTCGAAATAGTCCGAAAGCTGGTTGAGACCGACACCAAAAATCACTTCACGCAGCATACGTGGCGCCGTACCGCGAATCCAACGTGTGGACAGCGACTAAGGATTCATGTTCCCAGCGTTGAATGCTTCCATCAAGCTGCTAACTGGCGTCATTAAAACACCTGGAGCCACAACTCCCATGAGAAATCAGCAGAACGAAACACGACGGGAGCGTGGCCGACCGAGCCAGTCGGTCCCGACCACGTAGCGCGTATTTCGTTCTGCTGATTTTGAGGCAAGAATCATGCTGATTTCGTTAAGTTTAATGGACGAAATCAGCTACCTTTAGAGTTTGCTGATTTTGTTTAGATCTTGCTGATTTCACTTTAATTATAACGTTTATTTTACAAAATCAGCAGACCTAAATCAGCAGCCGATTTTTCTAGGTGTGAACCCCCCTAATGTCTCAACGGACTTCCGCCTTCGTTTCCCATCCATAAAAAGTGGTACCGTGTTCCAAACACAGGAGAGTCGAACGAGTGTATGAAGACCAAGAACTTCCCGTTAATGGGACTTCCGGGCGGCCCAATACTTTGCTTACTGTGAGCAAAACAGCTAGAGGGGAACTTATTAACCCTCTTTCGGCGCTAATAGTGTTACAAGAGGCGCTCCATAGGAACTTTTAAAGTGTTTTATTTTCCCCCTAAAAAGCACCACACCTAATCATATACTGCATACATATCCTAAAATTCTGTCACATGATAGGCTGATAGTACCTTCTGTAGGTTAGTAGGCCAGGGTGCCAAGCTCTATAGATCAATTGAACTTGCCCATAATACCTCTTGACCACTTTCATTATACCGTTGACCTGGGAACCCTTTTAAACAAAGTTCGCATGCTGACCTTGTCTCACATAGCTTCTCGCCCGTCCCATCTCTGGACGGCGGCGCATCAACTGCCGCGCCGATTCCTGTACTCAACACAGTGCCTACAACATCTTATCCACTCTCCCAGGCGCTGCTCGTATAGCTTCCTGGAGACGGGTAATATCCCGGTGTCCTATTGTCCGAGCAGCGCGGGTGACGATTGGGATTTTTTTTAAAGTGATTAACCACATCGACTTACATGCTTCAAAGAAAAACGTATAATGATATTTATCCCTAATATCGAGTGGCCGCACCAAATCACATGACATACCTAAAACTATACATCGTAGAATATCCCCACAAGATTAGCTGATACTATGTTTCGTCAAAGCTCTTCACAACCCAATGCATTCTGAACATACAAATCCTTCATCAATCCACTGACTTTGATTACAATATCACTTGACCACTTCTCCTGATGTCTATGAGGTTAATGCCTGATTTATCTTGTCCTTATCCCATATTGATGACAGACGATCCAAATTCCGGATTACGGCCCGTCAGTACATACCTATTTTTGTGCCGTGTGATAACGTTGCATAGTTTCTTTACCATTCCATTCGTTCAAGCTCTCAGATTAATTGGACGAACGAGGTATGAGTTTGTACTTAAATGCCTTTGTTTTTGTCCTGGTAGCAACAAAGAACACAGTGGTTAGCCAGACGCAAACTAAATTGAAAGAGCAGCTGTTTAACCCATAAAATCTCCATCTCTGTCCGAGCTAAAAAGATTGCACTATTAGACTTGTTGCTTTCATGTTACAAATTTGGATTTTACTAGTGAGCTTAAACGCCCATACTCATGGGTACACAAGCTGGGAAGGCAAAAGAGGTGGGTTGTCGAGCTGCCTGCTGCCAAGATGATGATCGCAGTGACCGAGCAAGTCAATATGTTGCTGACCAGCCTGATCTAGAAACCGAACCCGAATCGTCTGCGTCACCCTTAAGTATACATCTGAGAAAAGTATTAGCTGAATTTAATTAGATCACAAGTATGCTTGTGCCCTGGTCTCTTGGTGATCTTGGATATCCACGCGAGTCCGAAGTTGACGGATTCGAAAACCGGTCAAGCTTGTGGATGATAATATGTGAAGTTCACAGAGGGAAAGCGTTGTGCTACCAATCTTGATGGAGATGAAAAGAAGTTACAATAAGAATGTCGATGGGAAGTACCAAGTTAATATTGATGATGAACATACTCCCATGACGCTCTGTCTGGAGCCGGCACGAAGTAGGGTGATGATGACCATAACTTGGATGAGGATCATGACTGTGATCCTTAATATACGTATGATGCGTGTTGAAAAAAATAAAAATAAAACTAAAGAAGATGGTGTATCTCGGGCTGTTCAGTACCGATCCGGTCCTTGGTGAAAAAAAACGCAGTGGCCGTGTCACCTAAAGTGGGCAAACTATATGCCCGCCAGCATTGCCCGCATTCACCATCCACCAGTTGCATCAACGTTTCAGGATAAGAAAAGACGAAGATTAAGTGATGAGTTGGCTGAAACGTCTCAGGTCTTCTTCTTTCCTACATGATCAAGTCTCAAATAGAGATGCTTAATATTGAAGGATCTACAAAAGAGTCCATGTCGTTGTCTGTGCTCTTCTAGGCGTCTCTCCCTGGAAATGTCAACGATATGCATTGTTCAACTGTAGAGCAAGTTACAAGCGATTCCCTTCCTATAAACATCATTGCTCCTGTCTATAATTTTTGGCGATTGTTAATATTTTTAGTTCCCACTTTCTCAGCTTCACTTGCTGATCGTCTTGAATCTCCTCAGTATATTTTTTCAAGTATAACGAACAAAAAAGTGAAACGGATACGAGACCGGCCGACCGGCATGGGGCATTTAAATCAGTGAAAAAGAAGGGTGAGACCAGCTGCGGCAAGACTCGGGAGCGAGCGGGTATGTAGCGAAGCAATTCTAAGCGATTTACTATCATTACCCCAACAACATGCCTAAATCGGTTGAAGAGCTGCCCGGACGCAAAGGCTTTCAATCAACGTGGAGATAAAATATTGTGGATGGTCATGACGATGCTCAACCTCGAGGAGTGCTGAATCACGATGGAGATGTGAAATCTAGTTCATATGAGAGTGTGGGCCACTTACCAATTTCCGGGGCTTTAGGGATAAGACCAAGAATTAGAAGCTGCACATGTTTAGTAAAGTGACTAAGTAGTGTTACATCAAGTTTTACAGGTCAGGTTAGAAAGCTACTCTACAAAAAGTAATATCGACTAAGCATGTGATAGGATATAAGGATACATAGTTCTCAAGCCAAACCACCTGAATTAACTAAATTTTAGGGATAAATAATCCAGTATTCGATTCTTTTTATCTGAGCTCCATTGGTTTCGCTGGCAGAATGTTAACAAGGTCCGGGGAAAATATAGTATTGAGCTGTCTGGAAGTCCCACGAAAATAACTCGGAGCCCATGCGTGACGTCACAGATCGGAAGATTTTTGGGACTTTGATTGGAAAGTCTGGGTAATTGAATTCCAAAAGCGTGGCCTCCCACATTGGAATTTTATCCTCATCGTGGACGAGGATTTCAAGCTCCACATCCCTGAAGTCATTGACTCGGCAGTGTCCGCAGAGATCCCTGATCCAGCGACACATGAATATGCTTATGAGACCGTGATCCGCTACTTGGTGCACGGTCCTTGCGTTATGGAAATCCAAACTCGCCCTGCTTGGAGGATAAAAAATGTACCAGGAGCTACCCGATGGCATTTTTCAACTAGACATCTGCCGAGGCGGACGGTTACCCGGTATCGACGGCGGGATGACGAACGTTCCTTTTTTGATTAAAAAAAGTCGGCATGTGGACAACCGCTGGATCGTGCCACATAATGTGATCCTTGCTTCCAAGTACGATGTGCACATTAATGTCGAGGTGAGTCTGACGTAAATATGGCATTTATACTGGCTGACAAAGAACCCTGGATTACTGAAGGTGTGTTCCCCCATCACCGCTTTCAAAGGCTTGTTTAAGTACGTCTACAGTGGGCACGACCGCACTACTGCGTGCTTGAAGACGGTAACGACATTAAACAGTACATTGACGCTCGCTACGTCTCTTCCCCAGAAGGCTGTTCACGACTTATGGGCTTCAAGAGCACGATAACTGGCCGTCGGTGCAGTTTGCAGGTACACCTGCCTGAGCAGCAGCAAATCGTGTTCATCGCCGATGGGAAAATCATTGGCGGTAAATGCTGACGGGGCGCATAAAACAACTGTCACGGACTTGTTCAACGCCAATCGCGCGAGTGCGGTTGCTCGCAAGACAACATAGCTCGACTTCCCGTAGTCGTTTGTGTGTAATCACCCGCAAGCGGTGGGATGTCCGGAAACGAGGCGAGTGCATTGGCCGACTCTACATTGTAAGCCCCAACGCTGGAGAAAGATATTTCCGTCATAGGGGTGACATCCTTTGCCGAATAGCGGACGCATGATGACTTGGTGCACGAAACGTTCAAGGCGGCATGCGTGGGCCTCGGATTGTACAAGAATGACGAAACGTGGCGTAACTGCCTTTGTGAAGCCTCCACGATACAGAGCGGGGCACAACTACGCTCTTTGTTCGTCACCATTCTCATCCATGGACCACCTGCAGAGCTACTACAGTTGTGGGTCGAGTTTGCAACGCACCTGTCAGACGACTACGTACCCCGGCTTTGCCAACAGGAGAACAAAGATCCGTCAGAACAGCAGATCAAAAGTCTTGAGCTAACGTATATTGTACAGCTCCTTCTTCCTTTTGAGAAGACGATGACATACTTCAACCTCCCGAAGCCTGCGTTTTGAGATGGATGAGCTCTCCAAGGCAAACGCTTCATTTCGGAGCAGTTCGCGTTGATGTCGACGCATTGAGACAACAGAGCGAGCAGGAGGTCCACATGTTGACGCAGAGTGGCTCACTTTCTACCAAGGTAAAACTGGAGGACGGCCGCGTCATATTAATTGCAAATATACGTCGGAGCGTCTTAAGTTCGCATGCAATGCATGTATTCGAACTATACATTGTTTCTAATTGAATTCGACTTATTATTGGTTCGAAATAGAACTTTTACTGTGAAGTGAAAAACTGACAAAAATACAATTTCGGCTTCAAACCTTATCGCTCTGATGGAGACTAATTCGTGGTAGTACTTGTTGGAAATACATGAAGCCATTTTGGCTTTTACGTCTTTTCAAGATGGTGAAACCCCATTGGCTGAAATGGGTAGGTATATTTTCATGTTACAGTTCAGGTTTAACATTTTAGTATGGTTATATTTGACTTAAGTAACTTTACATAATACTTGTCGTTTTACTCTATAAGTGACTTATCGACATGAACGACTCCACGTGGCACAGGTCGCGCACAAGCCCTTATATTACGAGATCCTACCTTGTCAAAGCTTCCAGACCAGTTAGTATAAGATTTCTGCGCTGTGGGAAGTTGACACGAGTTGGGGGGGCATGAGGACAACTTGTTCTAGTTCAATCCAGTTATTTCTTGAGCTATTATACGCGTGCAGGAAGGGCGACCTGAGCGTAAGTTCAGAGCACCGGAGCTGAGATGTTAGGTGAAGATAAAAAGTGTATTATTATGATTAAAACTTTAGTCCCAAATCCTAATCACAAAATTTAGTCCCAAATGTTTAATCACAAATTCAATTTATATAAACGACCTTAAACCACTGCGATTTCGTCCTTTGAAAATATCTATCCTTGGCATCCAGTATAGCTTTTCCAACACTACTTTCGAAAACGCTGTAGTTTAAAATAAACGAATTTGTTTTCATAATTCCACAATTCTTGGTGCATTGAGTGCCTTCGTTAAGAGATCAGTCACAATAACGTCACTTGAAATATGGGTAGGCTTTACGGTTCCTTTCTATACGTAATCCTTCAGAAACTTCAATTGCACATCCACGTGCTTGGCGCTGGACGCGCTGCTTTCATTCTCCAGTTGTTTAATCGCAGCTAGGTTGTCGATACATAAAACCATAGGTGAAATTGTTTTGAAACCAATCTCTCCAAACAATTCTTGAAGTCCTGGCACTTCCTTACCACCTGCCGCAGCTGTTACAAATTCACTTCGGCTGTGGAGAGTGAAACTGAACCCTGCTTCTTGAAGCACCACCCAACCACAATACTGTCGTGAAGGAACTAAAAATTTCAGTGTTTCCACTCAAATTACAACACTAGAAGGCAATAATTCTGTCCATTTTGCTTAACTTCCCAGGTTCTTAATACTAACGTCCGAACCAAAAAATAACCAAACACGTTATGGACACACTTCTCAAAGATTCTCAGGCTGATCCCAACTCTAGTGGTCCCAACTAATTGTTGTTTAGCTCACTTAGATGCTCACTTAGAAACTTTCTTGTATTAAACTTGGTTTCAGTATAGGAACGGTAAGGAAGGATCGCTGGAATGTTGACAACGACTGTTGTGTTATGGAAATTAGAATCTACTAAGTATTACCAAATCGTATATCTAAGTCAAACACTTCTTTTACCTACTACTTCTTGGTTACTTCAGTGCTGACTCCAGTACATGACAGTTACTTCTGATACTCTTCATAATCCGATCGGTCGTGATGTGGCCGGCGTGAGACGGCCGCCCAGGGTCGCATCAGATTGGTTGAAAATCGTCATCCAAAACTCCAATATCACACCAATCATACTCCGAACCCCATAATCCGATCGGTCGTGAGACGGCCGCCCAGGGTTGCATCTGACTGGTAAAAAATATTCACCCAAAACTCCAATTCTTGACAATTTCTTCTGTACCGGCTGAGCCCTGTCAATAACTGACTCACATCAGTGTCATCCATAATTGAGCCAAAATGCTACTTCACCACAACACCATTCACATACGTAAACACAGCGCTAACACTTTTCTGATCATTTGTATCTGCTCCAGAATCAGCATCGTATACGGCACAGTACGTAACGGCAATGGTAGACCTTCACCGTGCTTCAGCGAAAATTTCATATCCTTGGATACCTTCAGATAGCGCAGTATTCGATTCACCATTTTGTAGTCTCCACCCGTTGGCGCGTGAGTTCGCCTCGTCTCTTGATGAACATCGAACACGATATCGGGTCGGATGCACCGTGACACTCACAGCAGACTCCAAACATTCGACTGGAACACCTTCACAGTCAGTAAATTTCCATCGGCTTTCTCAGTGAGCAATTCATTTGAGTCTTAGCAATTGTTATCATACGCAAAAGGTGTACGCGCAGCATTTGCATGCTCTAAACAATACTTCCTTAGCGTTTCATCAATCATATTTTCTTGATCGATCGTATAGCTTTTCCAAGGGTCACACTTAACTCGCATCCAAAGAATTTTTCAACAACACCAAGGTCCTTCAGCTCTAGTGTTTCCATGTTACAAAAAAAATCGTCCAACACTGCTTCACGTCCCAGCAACCAGTAAATCGTCCACATATACACCAACAACCGTCACATGGTTACCTTCCCTTTTATCGAAAATACATGTATCCGTCAGCATTTACGAATCTCAAATCCAGCAACGTTTTTCGTAACAATTACTATCACAAACGTCCAGCTTGTTTCAATCCATATAGGTTCTTTTTGAGGCGTAACATCAAATTCTTGCTTGATTCCACTCCAAAATCTTTTAACTTCTCTTGTAGTATCTTCATTCCCTGCGGCAAACACAGGTAAAAAATTCATATCCTTCTTCCGTGACAGCCTTCGGATACGCACTGGAGACAGCCCGTGCCTGGCTGGAACACCCCATACTTGCTAGAGCGCCAGTGACACTTCCATGTTACTGACCTCCATCACCGTAGAAAATTTCATAAAGGAATTTTCACCGAATACTTGTCTGTCACCACGCTCCATCAAACGCGCCTTATATCTCTCCACATATCCATCGGCTTTCAGCTTGGTCTTGTAGACCCACTTCGATGGCCGTGGATCCTTTTCCAGCTTTTGTACTACTTCCCAGGTTCCCATTGCTTCAAGAGACCGGTGTTCCTCCGCCTCGGCCTTCGTCCACATGTCCGCGTCCGGCCTTTGGTGCGCCTGCACATTCGACATGGGGTCCGGAGTCGAATCATACACTTCACCTGTGCCACTCACTTCGTACACTGCATATGCGACCAATGCGTTTCGGTCTTCTAAATTGTCCGTGTCCTTGCTTTGTATATACCCTTCCTGTGCTCCTTCCAACGAAACTTCCTCTCTTGTCTTCTTCCTTTGCTTGGCGGCATCGTAGGCTGTACCCTTCGGCGTTTTACTTGGTTTTCTACTTGGTCTTCGAGTCTGAGGACCACTTGTCTGCGTTATCACGTCCTCTGACCTCTTTTCTCCATAAGCCTCCATATTTTTGTTTCTTCTGTAACCTCATCTTTGTTCGCCTCGCTTTCATAACCCCGAGCCAGACCTTGGGTGATATGCTCACTTTTCTTGTGATCCAGGGTCTCAATCTGAACGAAATGCCGAGTAGTTGTAACTACTCGGGCTTTCAGCAGAAACACCTTGTATCCCTTTACCTCTTCATTATTTCCAATAATCAACGCCTTTGCAGCATGTTTTTTCAGAGACTTGTGTTTTGGGTCCCTCCAAACCATGCAAGGGGACCCAAAAAACACGATATCCGATATTTTAGGCGACTTTTTTGACAGAGTCTCGATTGACGCCTTCCTTCCTGGATTAGCCCTAGTGGTACTGTGATTTAGGATGTAGCTGGCATATTCGGCGACATCAGACCAGTAGGTCAACGGGACCCCGTAGCCAAAAATCATGCCTCGTACCATATTCAAAATGGTCCGATTCATCCTTTCTTCTTTTCCATTCGACGCTGGGCACACGGCTTCCGTGAATTGCCGACGCAAGCCTGTCTTCTTGTAGAAAAAATCGACCGTACGAAATTTTCCGCCTCCGTCGGTTCTCAACACGTGAATCCTGCAGTGAAATTCATTTTCGAACCATACCGAGAAATGCTCGAAACGTTTCGCTGCCCTGGCTTTCGTTCGGGCAGCGAAGACACGGACATAATTTGAGAAGTGTTCGACAAACACGACCAAAACCTGTTGCCACGCCGATCACGTGGCGTTATCAGTCCTTTTAAACCACTACATATAACGTCACCTATGCGGTCAATTGGTTAGTTTCTGCCGGTATCCATCTTAGGCTGGGGCTTCCTTACCCCCTTACCGTCGACGCATTCCAGGCAATTCGGCCGTTTATGGTCCAAAAGATGGATGCCTGACCTGGGTCCCTGGCCATCCTTTCGATAGTATCGTAGGCCAGGTGATCTAGCCGTAGGTAGAAATGGTACAGGATTCCTTCTTGTTTACCAACATCACCGCCTTCCGTGGAAGCATTCATCACGGTGTCATTAAATTCCGAAAGCATACGTCGATAATTTTTTAGCTCCAAATTTTCTTCGAAAAATGAACCACAGACGTCAACATTGAACAATACCTCTCCATTTCGCGTAAGAGCCATGTTCTTTCCATTGTCGACAAGTATGCATCCCTTTTTCTTGAAGCATCCAAGCGAAATGATATTTCTCGCCAACTTGGGAGCAAAATAATCTTCTGTGAGCGTGATAATCGAAAATGGGCCGAGTGTACTCTTCAGACACACTTTTATTACCTTCTTCACCGCCAGGGAGCCTCCATGTGGGAGTTTCAGACACTCATCAGGTTCACAGTCCTTTGTTTCTTCCAAGAAACCTTCATCGGACACTAAATGCCGGCTGGACCCACTGTCGACTATCCATCGGTCGCCGGTCGACAGCCTATCTGAGGCGAAAGTTCCAGCAAAGTCTTTTCTCGCTTCTGTAGCGGTCAGAACGTACTGTTTTCCGTTTCCGCTGTGGTTCTTTCTCCCGTCTCCTTGTCCTTTCTTGTGGCTTTTTTCGGGCAATCCAAACTTTTATGGTCTTTGTCACCGCACCCATAGAATACTAGCTTTCGTCTTCCTTCATTTTCTGAGTTTGCCAAAATTCTTGATGCACGTCTACCCTTGACACTATCTTCTTCGAATTCTTGCGCCCATGCCATCAGTTCTTGGTAGCGCTGCATGTAATCCACTCTATTAGGACCATACCAGACCATCATGGCGAGTTTCAGACTTGGTGCAGCATATTTTACGAGATTTTCAACTGTCAGCCTCTCCCACGAACCGCTCTCACGAGCTAGGTTGAACAAGTATAAGAAATGTTCATTCCAGGTCCGCCTGGGGTCTTTTTCCGCTGCGAACTGTGATGCGGCTTGTTGGTGCGATATATTCACCTTTAACGCACGCCACATTTGCTCCAGCAAGTAATTTAGATTCGGGGAGCACTGCCACCAAGCGCCAATATTTGATCTGAAATATTGGTCGGCTGTTCCGTCCAAATATTCCCCAAGATTGTTTGCCTTCAGACGTTCAGTCCATGTAAAACCCGATGTCAAATCGGCGATTTCCAAAACTTATATGAAGAGAAACGCCCATTTCTGGAATGTATACCCAATTCCACGGTAAACCTCTGCCCTTGTAAGCTTCTGGGTCGTCAACTGTGGTATCTTCGCACCAGGCTGGTACGCATCTTAATTTCCGAACACATTTCCAGGTGGTGGATTATTTCATCCACACCACCATAACAGCTGGTCCACCTAGGCGTGCATGCTTCTCTCCCGCATGCTGCATGCCTGGACGCGGAATGCCTTCTTCTCCGGCCAGGTCATTCATGGTCATCTGACGACCGAACGGACCCAAAATTTTCAAGCTTTCCATGAACGGGTTGTATCCTTTTACAACCGACAAGCCCTTCTGGAGCCAGGTGATGTACGGGACGCTTGAGAGCGATCTTTTTCCATCACCTCAAGCCTCTTTGTCATCTGACTCATCTTGTAATGGGGTGCCATTACATAATTGATATTCAGGCAAGAATATCAGTTTAATTTCAGACGCGTTGTCTGAAATTTAAATAAGAGATTATAAGTTATTATAATCTACGAAGGAAAAGTCGATTCGGTATAAATACCGAATCATGCAGGTTAACTAATAGTACAGTTAGTTGAATACTTGATATTATTGTATTAGTTAGGTAATTACTATACTATTAAATGCTAACCATCCATTAAATAAACACTCTTAATTTTGCGTTCTAGAACATAAGTGAATATTTATATTCACTTTTATTATAGGATTAGTTGTTATCAACTAATCCTACCCCTTTTGTATTGCGCGCTTCCTCGCAAGATACAGTGTAAGCCTGTAACAGGATCAGTCCTGTTACACCTGGTAGCACTTTGTGGTCCGTCTTAACGACCACAGTTCCGTTCCGCTAGTTAACTAGCGGAGCGAAGATTAAGAGCCGCTCGGCATCATGTCGCGAGACATGACGCCTGCCGAGCGAGAGAGAACGCTGGAAGTGGTGACGAAACACTTCCCCCACTTCTCGTCGCTTAGTAAAGACGCGACGGTAGAAATGGTTCGGTCCATGGGGACCGACATCATTAACTTCCTCCAGGGTAAGTCCCCGGAAGAAGTGATAGAGGTGGTGAATCGCTTTAGGCGAAACCACCTAGAAAAGCCAGCACGGCCCGCACCTGCACCTGCAACACATAGCGTTGAAGTGGTAAAGGCGCGAGTACCGCCCTTTACCGGCTAAGGGGGCGAGCCCCTTCGTAGATGGTTCGCAGAGGTGGAAGATGCCATCTCTGCGCAAAATATTGTTGACGAACATCAACAGGCGTACTTCGCCACAACATGTCTGGGCGGCAGAGCCAGGGCATGGGCGATGAGGCGCAGAGCCACTGATGACTCTGCGTTCTTTACTTATAAGGAATTAAAAGCTGAGCTAAAGCTCAACTTTGAATCTCCAGAAATGGAGCTAAGTAGTCGCCAGGAGCTCATGGAACTCCGGCAAGGTAAGCTTGACCTTCAAGCTTACGCTCAGAAGACGCAATATTTGCTGTCAAATATTGTGTATGAGCCGGTGCTCCCTGCTATGCAGGTCACTGGCTTCATGAAGGGACTCAATGATGGTCCTGTCAAACAGAGTCTTTACCGGCGCCAGCCAAAGACTCTAAGGGATGCCATTGATATGAGCATCCGTGAAGACTTCAGCATGCGATCAGCGTCATCGCATGCTGGGTACAGCCGAAGGGCTCAACAGCCCTTCACTTTTGACATGCCGCAACAGCATGTCAACAACAAGAAGTCGGGCAGACGAAGTTCACACTTCGTCTCAAGAAACAGCCACCCGCGCCAAAGCATGGGCGGTGAAGGTCCAGAGCCGATGGACCTATCGGTTGCGGTTGCTTCGAACTCGAAGAAACCGAAATTTAAGAAGAATATTCGCTGCAATAGATGCGCGAAAATGGGGCATTTTGCCCATGAGTGTATGGCACCGCGTCCGGTGCCACGCAGCCAGTGGACGGAACCGTCCGCTGCACGGCGACACCAACAGGGAAATCACCCTGTTGGTGCAAAAAACGTAAATCACCAGTAGGGGCGGGGCTCCCTACTGGGAATGTTATCCCACATCCCGACATAGGGCATGTGAGGGTAATAGCCCCAGACGGGACTATGTCCTGTCAAAAGGTGCGGGACTATGTCCTGTCAAAAGGTGCAGGGTGATGATAAGACTCTTATCACCCTGGAGGTTAAGCCGCACGGGAGCGATGTCCCCATGCCAGCTTTGTTTGACACCGGAGCGTCAAACAATTTCGTTAGAGCTCAGAGTCTAACGCTGTTGAGCTTCGTGGAGGTAGAAACCCCACGAAGTATGTTGTCAGTCCGGTTAGCAACAGGTGCAACCGTGACTATTCCAAAGCGTGTGATTAAAACACGCTTCGAGTTGAATGAACTGTCATTCGAGGATGAATTCATCGTCCTCGATTTGGATGACAAGTTCGATGTGATACTTGGAATCCCATGGATGTCCAAGTTTAAACCTTCGATCGACTGGGTTAACCTATCGA
The DNA here is from genome assembly GCA_026184515.1 of Peronosclerospora sorghi. NCBI lineage: Eukaryota > Oomycota > Peronosporomycetes > Peronosporales > Peronosporaceae > Peronosclerospora > Peronosclerospora sorghi. Next base: position 3,001,260 of record CM047592.1, on the reverse strand, counting down.
TCGACTGCGGCGGACGCACAGGATCTGATCACCCTGTGTGTAATCCGGCTGTATTAGAAGATACAACCGCAGCGTCGTACAGTCTGGTGGATAGCGATGGCACCACCAGGTCTGTTCCGACACGATCAGCGGAAGGTACCTCCTCTGGTGAGAGTCCAGAGGGACTACCACACGCAACAGAAGAGTCTTTGCGTGTTGGAGAGAAACATTCCACGGGTGATAAAGACCACCGTGAGAATGAAGTGATATACAAGGTGGGAAACACCCACCGTGAGAATGAAATAGTATCCATAGTGGGAAACACCCACTGTGCGACCGAAGGTTCCAACACGATGAAATAATTCCGTGTTGATGAGAGTGAGCTCACGATCGAGTGCAATCTTGAGCACAACGCCGTGGTGGCCAGTGCCCAACACGTTTCGTTAGCCATGCACACGGGTGATAAAGAACACCGTGTCGCAGAACAGGCGGCCGATCAGACGAGCACATCTGATCGCCAAGAAAATTCCATGGTAGGCAGTGGCCACCATGATGATGAGTATTCGCACACGGTGAATCGTAATCACCGTGTAGCAGTCAATCATACGAGTGCGTCTGATTGCATGGACAGTTCCGTCGAAACGATCAACGTCTTGACGCAAACGGAGACCGGATTAGCTACCCAGTCTCTGTTGATGGAACACCCTCCGAAAGAAGGTTTGGAGGTGATGGCTCTTCCAGCACTAAGCTGGAAGAAGTTTATGAGAAACTTGCACGATGATCAGATCGAACAGATCTGTATTATCGTAGCAACAGATGATGCAGTGGATATTCGTGAACGAATATCCACATTACAAGTGGAAAACATTGGGAAAGAGGTTCCCAATGATCAAACCAGAGTTCAGCGTTTTGAAGCGCAGAGCTGGGAGTCGCTTAAGCGAACTCCCCATTTTATGAGGTACTTCGGGAATACGCTGACGTATTCCCAGAAGAAGTACCTAGCGAGCTACCTAAGGATAAGGGAACTCGTCATGAGATTGACCTCGTGCCAGGCACGAAGTATTGTGTCACGCGGCAATGGCCGTTGCCGCGTGATCAAGTAAAAGCGATCGACGAGTTTTTCGAAGCTCGTCGTAAAGCAGGCCAAGTGCGGTAGTCTATCTCACCGCACTCTACCCCCACCTTTTGTGTGAAAAAGTCCACAGGTGGGTGGAGAATCGTTCACGCTTATTACAACAAGCTGAACGCAGCGACGGTACTGGCGCAGACGCCTATACCGCGAAAAGATGTCATCATTGATGGCATGTGCGGGAGCACCATCTTTAGTGCTCTCGATCTAAGAGATGGATTTTATCAAATCCTAATGCGTGAGAAGGATATCCCTCTCACGGCGGTAAGCACCCCAAGCGTCATGCTTTGGGAGTGGCTTGTTATGCCGCAGGGGCTTCGAAATGCCCCTGCTACGTTTAACAGATGCGTAAAGCATCTATTACGCCCGGTGCGAGAATTCGCAACGAGTTATTTCGATGACGTGTTCATCCATAGTAAGGGTGAACACGATAAAAGCGATGTAGATGTCCATAGGGAACATCTACGTCGAGTGTTAGAGCTTATTCGTAAGCATAAGCTCTATGCAAATCTAAAGAAGTGTAGCTTTGGTGCACCTGAGATACCCGTTCTTGGATGTTTTTTGGCAAGAACGGGGTGCGCTCTGATCCAGAAAAGATCAGGGTGATCCTTGAATGGCCTACGCCAAACAACGTTAAGAAACTTCGAAAGTTCCTTGGGTTGGCAACATATTTGCACAAGTATTCGTGCAACTATGATGGGTTAATACGACCTCTTTCTCAATTACTTAAGAAATATGTCGAATGGCATTGGGATACCCAATGCCAAGATGCTTTTGATGCAGTCAAGCAAAGCCTGACTGAAGCGCCTGTCTTGGCTATAACCGATAACGAGCGTCCGTTCCACGTCGTTTGCGACGCGAGCGATTTCGCTATCGGATCTGCTTTGATGCAGCGTGATCACGATGTTCGTGATCGCGTAATCTGCTATCAATCGCGTCAGTTGCGCTCAGCCGAGCGCAACTATCCAGTGCATGAAAAGGAACTCCTTGCCATGAAGTATGCACTGGCCAAGTTTCGGATCTATCTATTTGGAGATAGACCGTTTGTGGTTTACACGGACCATGCGTAGCTAAGCACGGCCGTGAATTCACCACACATTTCTCAAAGAATGTCTCGATGGCTGTCATTCTTTGCTGAATACAACTTTACGGTTGAATACAAACCCGGAAAGTTGAACGTGATAGCGGATGCGCTATCACGAAGGCCCGATTACTAGAATAAACCGTCCGTAACCGAAGGTGCCAGTGCAAACGCGATCCGTTGCACTGCTTTGTCGTCGTCAATTATACGACAAGTACGCGAGGCGTACAAAACAGACGAAGATACACGTCTGTTGATTGATTACTTAAGTAATCAATCAAGTGAGAAGCGCGACAAACTCCCAGAGTTCCTCCGCGCTTGCGTGCATCGATATCGACTGCACGATGGTCTGCTGCTTTACAGCACAGACCAAAAAGATGAAAGTCGCATCGTCGTTCCAAACGACGATGATCTCAAACATCAAATTATGTTTGAGTATCATGATGCACCGATTTCGGGGCATCAAGGTCGAGAGAAGACATACGCTTCTCTCGCACGTGACTTTTACTGGCGAAACCAGTACAAGTGGGTACAGAAATACGTACGCGCTTGCGAGATTTGCCAGCGCGTTAAGCCTGCGCAGCCTGCACAGTCTCCGCTGCAATCTCTGCCGGTTCCGACAGAGTGTTGGAAGTCCATTTCAATGTCTTTGTATTCGTTCTTCCACCCGACAATAGTCGGAAGACCGGAATAGTGGTCTTTGTAGATCGTTTCAGTAAGATGTACCATCTTACTGCAGTATCAGCGAATGTAACCGCCGCTCAAACAGCGCGGATATTCGTTGATACGGTATTCCGTTTGCACGGAATGCCGGAAGACATTGTCTCGGACCGAGATCCGAGATTTACAGGACGTTTCTGGCAAGAAACGTTCTCATTGTTGGGAACCCAGTTGAAGATGTCAACTGCGGACCATCCGGAAACGGATGGGCAGACGGAACGGGTTAACCGCGTTCTCGGAGACATGTTGCGATCATACGCACATGCCTTTGAACAGTGGAGTGACTATCTGCCACTCACTGAATTCGCGATTAACAATTCGGTGCATGCTTCAACTAAGCATACACCGTTCTACGTGAATGCCTTAAGTCATACACGAACCCCAGCTTTACTTGGCGGTACGCCAAATCTAAGTGGGGGAGGGACCCGCTCAAATTTTGAGCTAGTCAATGCGCAAGTTGCAACTGCAACTTGTGAATAAAACGATGTCCCTTCTACTGAAAGTACAGTAGAAGCGGAAGAAGCTCAAATGAAACTGAAGCTGCATATGATGAATATGTGTCTGCAGCAATGGCTGCACACAATGAGGAAAACGCACCTACTGCTGATAAAGCAGTAGATGAATTCGTATTACAGCGCCAAGCTGTTATACTCTATGTAAAAGATGCAATTGCCTCTGCTTTTGATAATCAGAAGCAAAACGCAGACAAGCAAGGAAGGAAGAACAAAAACTCCTTTCTGAAAGGCGAATTGGTATTACTAAGTACTACCAATTTGCCTATACATGCAATAGGCAACTTACCTACACGGAAGTTGATTCCTAAGTACATTGGACCTTTCAAGGTCCAAGAGATTCGGGGGAATGCCTATACCTTAGACATTCCCACAGCAATGCGGCTCCACCCAACATTCTATGTTGGGCGGCTCGAGCCGTATCATTCGTCTTCGTCTTAAGACGAGACGCAGAACCACGGAAGATACCGTGCTTCTCCATGTCTCCCAAGAGAGACTTGTAATCGGCTTCCAGCCGTTGATGAGCAGAGCGGAGAGGCATTACGTCCGCCTTCGACTACTCAAGATCAGCCTTGTGCCGATCGAGCTCTCCCTTATAATGGGAAAGCTCAATGTACAGAAGATCATTCTTCTGCTGAAGGGCAGTGTGCGCCTCGAGGATGTCGCGGACATCCTCGCGAAGAGACCGATATGTCTTCACAGAGTGAGACATATCGCTGCTCAAGGAGGAATAACCCTCCTCGAACTTGCGGAGCAAATAACCATGCTCCGCAACAACAACGGCGAGGGAATTCTCTACCTCCGCCGCCCCTGATCGATAATCAGGGGAATATATACATTCTCGAGCGCTTGATCTCGAAGCGCTCGTTGCCTTCGAAGAAGGGGCATCGTACCGAGTACTTAGTACGCTGGCTGGGCTACCCCCAAGAGTTCGACTCTTGGGAGCCGATTGAGGTTCTGAGGGCCGACGCCCCAGACCTTTTAACTGAGTTTGAGAAGGAGTCTCAAACTCATAATGCGAAGTAGCATCAACACTAGGTGTTGATGCATTTAGGGCATCGATTAAGCCCTGAATTTCGGCGGGTACGGAAAAACCACCGTACCCCCGCAACTCCTCCTCTGACAGACAAGGAGCGCCCTGCGGACACCGCGGGCAAACGAGGTGAGAAGGGACACCACAGTTCAACCCTTCTTTGATGCAAGCAAAATGGATGTATTCCATTTTGCCTGTTCGCGAGTGCTTTAAAAAGCCCTCGTGCATTACGTGAACTTTATTCACGTAATCATCTGGGCTTTTGTTGTAGTTGTCAACAAAATCGTTCCAACCCTGAGTCAGGGCGTCTTTATCGTCCCTGTTCCTCCTTGACCCTTTCCGGCTCGAATAATATCGAACCTGGAAAAAGAAGTCAATAAAGTACAGACGTCTATCGTCTGTACTTCGATCGAATCGACTTGACTGGATATCTTCGCAGTCATCCATCACGTTGATATCAAACAACGCATATTGGCAGTCCCGCTTACGGTGACCGCCACTGTTGGGGGCAATAGCCCATCCAGGGGTCCAAAACCCCACTCTGTACGGAACATGTGGTTCCGTACGATGATACGCTTCAGAAGCGGCAGGCGCCGCTTCTGTTCGAGCTCTTTTAGCAGGCGGAGCACCGCCTGCTTCAACACCACGCGCCAGGGTTAAATCACCCCGACGTGGAGAGTACTTGGTCCAGGTGGGGAGCTGCGTTCCCGCAACCACCTGTGATAATCATTGTCGCTGTCATAGCTGACAGCTACACCAGAGTCATAAACGCTGTTAGGCGATGAGCACCTAGCGAGTTTCGACTCGCTAGATCCTTTATTGGGGACAGCTGTACCCCCATCACTTTGTTCGGAGTCAGAACTTCCGAACATGGCCCTCTTGGCAACACGCCATTCGGAAGTTGCCATTGTGCGAGATGTTGCATTAGCAACATCTCCCTGTTTCTTGCCAGATGCCGCCTTAGCAGCATCTGTGGTCGAAGACGGTACGTCTTCCGACCATGCGTAGTTGACGCTGCTAATGCATCGTCACCGTTGTCACGCAACACCTCAGCACCTAGTGCTGAGGCGGAGTAAGAAGCTCCGTCATTGTTTTCAGCAGCGCTCTTTAGAGCGCCGCCGCGTGCTTTGACCATCGAGTCGATGGTAAATCAGTTAGTGAATGAGAAATTCAGACCAACAAGTGCCACCTATGATTGGCCAAAATAATAATTATTATTGGCCAACCACCTTAAGTGGGGGGTGATGTAATGGGTTGCCATTACATAATTGATATTCAAGTTAGAATATCACAGTTGAATTTCAGACGCGTTGTCTGAAATTTAAATAAGAGATTATAAGTTATTATAATCTACGAAGGAAAAGTCGATTCGGTATAAATACCGAATCATGCAGGTTAACTAATAGTACAGTTAGTTGAATACTTGATATTATTGTATTAGTTAGGTAATTACTATACTATTAGATGCTAACCATCCATTAAATAAACACTCTTAATTTTGCGTTCTAGAACATAAGTGAATATTTATATTCACTTTTATTATAGGATTAGTTGTTACCAACTAATCCTACCCCTTTTGTATTGCGCGCTTCCTCGCAAGATACAGTGTAAGCCTGTAACAGGATCAGTCCTGTTACACATCTCATCAAGCAGTGCCCTTAAAACATCTGCTTGGTCAACCTTTTCTTCTTCCATGTTAATGGAATGAGGAAATAACAATCACAAAAATTACAAAATCGTCAGCGAGAACCCCTCGATAAGCAAGGGACTTCTATCTGAATCTCCACGAGAAAAATCCAATCGAAACAACTTAGTACGTAACCTCCAATCAATCAAAATCGTTTAATCTCAACGCCCCCGTGTGCCCTTGGGCTCATAGCCTGTGGGAAGTTGCCACGACTTGGGGGCGCGTGCGAACAACTTGTTTCAGTTCAAGCCGGCTAGTGCTTGAGCTTTTATACGCGTGCAGGAAGGGCGCCCTGAGTGTAAGTTCAGAGCGCGTCGGGGCTGAGATAAGGTGAAGATAAAAGATAAAAGATAAAAAGTGTATTATTATAAGGGGAGTGATAGGTGTACCTCACCCCCTTGTTACATGTACCTCACTTTTGATACGTGTACCTCAGTCTGTCCGTTTCACCGGACACACTCTGACCAAATACTACAGTACACTGGAGTAGAACACTGTTAGGAAACTAAAACCGATTGGATAATAACTTTCATCCCTCGCTTCTAACCAATTGATGCCGTTTTTGGGTGTAAAACCCATTGATCCAGTCAAGTTGCATAACGCGAACATAAATTTTGTCCCCCATTGCCCCGAAGAAATTCACGTCTCAAACATAATATTTCGGTTAGCATTTCCATCTCTATTTCTACTTCGTTGGAGGCAAGCCGACCAGGTCTCGTTCGTGCCTGCCTTCCCACGCTCTCCTCCGCTCCGTCGCGCGTAAAAACACACTAGCGGATTCTTGTTTCTCTTCTCTATTCTCTTTCGATCTCTATCCGTGTCCATTCGTTGCGACCGTGGCTGAGAAATGCCTGCGCAATGCCCGTTGCAAGTGAAGTATGTGTGCGGGCTTTGACGTGGCCTTGCTAATGAGCATCACCAAGTCCATGACGTCCAATATTCAGTAGGACGATCGAGAGACAGAAGGACAAGAGACGGAAGCGCCGTCTAGAGCACCACAAACGAGCGGCGTCACGACGTCACCGCTGCTTCCAGCGACCAAAACGCAGCTAAAGTTTATGAAACAGCAAGGAAGAGCAGAAACGATGGATCCAGAAGCACACGATGATGTAGACATGGTGGAAGTAGCGTCGATGGAAACGAAGGGAGAGAAATTAAAGCCGTGTGAGGATATCCAGGTGGACACAGTCGCGTCGACGCTATCTGACATGGAAGTGGACAGTGCTCCGCGTGTCGCTCTCGACGCGCTCGTGCCGAAACTCACCGACAAGAAGTGGAAAGTCCGAAAAGAAGCGGATGAAGACTTGCAGCGGGTATTTGACGAACCCAGTGGCACCGCCAGCCCAGCCGTCTTGGAACTGTTTCCGAAAATGTGTGACGATGCCAATGCAAGTGCGCTAAAAGCAGCGTTTGCTGCCGTCTTGGCCTACACGTTACATGTCGAACCGGTTGAGAAAGAAGTGGTCCCGGGTGTAATGGCGCGCGTGACAGACAAGGGCTTCTCAGCACGGCCAGGGATTGTTAAACTCTGCGAGGAATTGACAGACGCGATTTATCGCTGCTGGCGCCGCGGACGAGACGATCGTTGCCCTGTTGGAAGGCACGTCGAACCGCAAGCCAAAGGTCCCTCCCGCCTATCTCGCGTGTATTCTCGAGGCACTGAAGGCGTACGGGCCCCGCGTGGTCTCGCTCCAAAGTATTAAGAAAGCCCTCCCCAAGCTAATGGAAGGACCTGTGAAGGCACGGCCCATTGCTATGAGTATTATGGTGGAAATTCATCGATGGACGGGTCCCGCGCTCCTTCAGGATGTCGTGGCAAATCTTCGACCAGCCCAGCAGACAGAATTTGAAGCACAGATCAAGGACGTCGTGCCAGGCCAGGTCACGCCGATGAAATTCGTGCAAGGGTCGAAACCGACTGGAGCTCCTGTTGGAGCAAGTGGAAAGACAGTGGAAAGCACCAACGAATCGCGCGAGCCTGTCCCGGCCGCCTTGGACCCGCGCGAGTTTGTCGAGACGGTCGATTTGCTTGCGAAGTTGCCCAAGACAGTTTAAGGCGAAATTGGCCTGCCCAAGTGGAGTGAAAAAGTCGACGCGCTCAAGATTGTGCTGGACTCGTGCCCAAGCTTTCGATGGGGGACTAAAATCATGACCTCGTGGCAACGTTAAAAATGTTGATATATTATTATGAACGACTCGAGTGTGAACATTGTGGCCAAAGCGATTCAAGTCGTGGGTGCGCTTGCCGACGGGTTAAGTAAGTGATTGCGTCGCTGGATCTCGTGCTAAAGTGGTGTACGCTTCGGATCGTGGACAATAACGTGCAAGCGCTCGCCAAGTTACTGAAAATGCTTATGAAACCATTGCCCGTGGAAATGACATATTGCCCATATTTTAGGGGAGCGCTAGAGCGAAACCAAAAAAATGATAGAGCCACATCCCGATTTAGTTTTTTTGGTTAAATGACCTCCTTTTTATATATATATATATATATCTAAAATATGGGCAATAATGTTGCGTGGCGCTCATTTTTCTGAAAGTGAGGTACACGTATCAAAAGTGAGGTACATGTAACAAGGGGGTGAGGTACACCTATCACTCCCCTTATTATAATAAAAAAAATGGAAAGCGCTATCCCCCCCCCCCATTTTGGCTATTTGCCCCCCCCAAATTATTTCCATGGATCAGCCAATCAAATTTTACTCCGATCCACTCACTCCTGTCATGGATCACCCTTAGGTACAAAGTACTATTTTGTCGAACGAAATTTCTCAAGAATAATTATCTCCTTGCAACACAATGGAGCCCGCACATCGTCGACCCAAGCTCGAGCACGAGCCCAGCACGAAAGCCACAGGCTCTTCCACTTTCGCTTCTATTTCTTCCAATGTCTCGCGCCGATCTCAACGACGTTGTCTGTCGTCATCCGCTGTCGGAGTGTCCATTGCAACGACTGCGCGGGGTACAGTGACGTTGCCTGCGTCATCCCACATCGTAATCAATGCTGTTGGCTACGAAGGGAAATCGCCGAAGACTTCGAGTAGTGGCTCATAGGACGAGTGTTCCAAGTGTAACCCCACAGAGGTTCCACTCGACATATTTGGGCGACGAAAAGAAAGTCTTGGCCGATATTCTAGTCACGACTGTGTGATACTATGTAAAACGATTTTAAGCCAATTAAAGAGCCAGACGCTGGCACCGACGGTACTGGACGAGGCCAAGTCTCCAGGTTATGATTGATGGTGGGTACACTAGTGTACCTGGAAGTGTATACTAACGTCTCTCTTCTGGTATCCGACATGTTACAGCTTCCATTCGATGGAAACAAGTGGCGAAAGAGATGGAGACGACTCAGAGCCTTCAAATGACACCGAGAGAATGTCAAGTGTTATGGAGATTTCTGGCTTATGGTCAACTACCAAATCTCGAAGCAGGAGAAGACTTGGAATCAGATTCAGATTCAGATTCAGATTCAGATTCAGACGAACTTGAACAAAGCCCCAAGCAAATAAACGCCCGCCTGGCTGCTGAACGAGCGAAAGTGTCAGAGAAGAAACAGGAAGAGCTGCGAGGAACTAATGGGGAGAGTCAGAGGAGGGCACAAGATGCTGCTACTGGAGAAACTGGTGCAACTAGTGATAATCACAGATAGAATCGAAAGACAAAGAGGAAGAAGACGCGTTGGGAGAACAGAGGCATGATATGGACACGTCTATCAAGCTCTGTCCTACGTTCGAGCTTCCTACGGGAACGCCAGATACCTGGTACCGTCCTTTTGGCCCAAGAGATGCTTTGCCACTGGCTTTTGTGACTTCGAGATTTCTACGAAGAAAGCCAGCGCCAACGTCGGTTCCCCCATCGCAGAATGGAATTTCGACAGCATTGCCAGGAGCGAGCGCGACAGGCTTGCCAGAGTCGAAGCGAAAACAAACAGAGGGCTCAAGTACTGCTGACGTAGCGAAGAAGTTGAAGTTGGTTACACCACCTGCGTCGACATCTTTGCTACCGGCTACCCCATCGCCTGTAATAACGCGAGCTCGATCTGATCTCGATTTTTTCGAGCTCTGTCTTCGTGAAGACCACAACAAGACGACGCCCGGTACAAAGTTCGAGATATCGACTGCAGATCTTCAACGTCAGTTTCTTGAAGCATCTCCAGAGATCCGACGCCGGTGTCTAAGTGTTGGCTTTGGAAGATAGTAAACGGTTTCACCGGAACAGTGCTCCGGAGCGTATCTGGAAGAAGGCGACGGAAGCTGATACTATGAATTCGAATCCAACATTGAAATCGGAGGCGGAAGCGCCAGAGGCTGCGGAAGGAGGCAAAGCTGCTAGTGCGGAAACAATAGATGGAAACTCGACCAAGGCGCTGAGCCCTGCCGCCACTTTGCTTGCGCACGTTGCTGCGGTTACAAAAGCTGTTGCCAACTCTAAGAGCTCTTCATCGCCTAAACAATGCGTGATGTGGTTGAAGACAAATGTGCAGCCATTTATCAATAAAATTAATCAAAAAATACTCCATATCCGAGAGGGGTGATCCATGACAGGAGTGAGTGGATCGGAGTAAAATCTGATTGGCTGATCCAAAATGGGGGGGGCAAATAGCGCTTTCCTAAAAAATTTAGTCCCAAATCCTAATCACAAAATCTAGTCCCAAATGTTTAATCCCAAATTCCATGTATATAAACGACCTTAAACCACAACAATTTCGTCCTTTGAAAAGCTCTATCCTTGGCATCCAGCATAACTTTTCCAACATGCGCATCTAACATAAGTGTGTTTTTGTGCTTCAATATTTTCCTCCAGAGCTGTTGACCTGTAGATCAGTACTAACGAGTATATAATTCGTTAGCAGTAGCGCTTTTACATTTACCTAGATACAAGTTTTCCCGCCACCTACAATATTTTATCCTAAAAGGTGAAGAGACAAAAAAATAGGGTCCAGCCATTTTGTGTATTGTACATATAATCCATTCCACATGGATTCCCAAACGATCGACCGTGTGTTTCGCCGCGATGCCTGCGCTGGTCGTGTGGCTCTCGTAACAGGCGGAGGTTCTGGTATTGGCCAAGAAATTGCCGTACAGCTTGCGGTATTTGGTGCCAAAGTCGCGGTCTTTGGTCGTCGAGAGGCAGCTCTCCAGAGCACTCTGACCATCCTGCGCGAACGCGGGGTGCCCGAAAACGCTTGCATGATGATAACGGGCGATGTGCGTTCCGTTGAACGAGCAGACATGGCAGTGGCACAGATTGTAGCACGATTTGGAAAGCTCGACGTGCTTGTGAACGCGGCAGCTGGCAACTTCCTGGCACTGGCGGAAAAGATGTCGACGAACGCCTTTCGCACCGTGATGGAGATCGACGCTATTGGGACGTTCAACATGTGCCGAGCAGCTTTTGATCCGTTGAAAAGGAGCAAAGACGGTCGCATTATCAATATCACTGCTACGCTGCAGCTCCCGGCGACATGGTATCAAGTCCATGCATCGGCTGCGAAAGCTGCGGTGGACAGCCTAACCCGCTCGCTGGCATTGGAATGGGGGCAGTTTGGGATTCGTGTAACTGGCGTCGCTCCTGGACCAATCGCGGATACAAAAGGAAGCGCAAAGCTTCTTGGAGACCTAAGCCCCGTGGAGAGGAAGCAGCGCATGGCCACAATGATCCCCGTTGGTCGTGCTGGGACCAAGTCGGACATTGCTGCTGCTGTGCTATACTTGGTGTCACCCGTGGGAAACTTTGTATCGGGAACTGTTTTGGTTGTGGATGGTGGACACTACCTCTATCGGACACCGATCGTACGCCGTGAGACGCTCGAGAGATGGTCCAAGGAAATGGAGAAAAAATCACGCATCATGGCTGACTCAAAACTGTAGAAAGAGACAAAAGTTCATCTCAAGTTTGGTCGTGCACGGGCAGTTCGCGTTGCCAGTGCGAAGTAGCGGCAACAGTCACCGCGCGAGAATGCGTTTGTATTGTACTAAGTATACACATCGTATACTTATATCCTTAGAATAGAACTCGGGCTGTGTGGTCCACGTTATCTGTAGCGATAACACTTTCTCATACTAACGTCCATATGATGAAGCGCTTTGTGTTGAATAGCACTCGAATCCATTGCTCGAAAACCTTAGGTCGTAAATGTCCAATAATGAATCCAATATAAAACGAAAACTAATCACACTTGATATCTCCACAGTCAAACACACGTTGGCGGCGAGAAAGGTATCAATAGTTAACAGCTCGTAGAGAGAAGATTCCCGAAACAGTGACTTATTTAACGGGATGCAGATCGAGCAGTGATGATCTAGCTAACATGAAATTATGAACCAGATGTTGAAGTTATGGTAAACTTCCATTGGTGTATAGTATACATATCTTATACGTAACAAAAAAGTGTGTACTCAGAACCGAGTACTAATGCACTAATTATGCTAGTAATAGACGAAATGCAAATTGCTACTTAAAATAGTCCTACCGAATTATAAGAGAATTATAAAAATAGACCGACTATTTTAATACGCCTCCACAATGCGAATTTCGTAATGAAAGTCAAGTATCTTGAAGGGACAGCGCGGCGCGTAGCTCTTCAAATCTTGGGGCAGATAATGCCTTAGTTAGACCATCAGCAGGCATATCGTTTGTAGATACGTACGTAGGTTCCACAAGTCCATCCTTTACCTTTGAAACGATAAACTTGACCCGAATGTCAACATGTTTCATTTTGGAGCGTGATTCGATCCCCTTGAAAATCTTGATTGCAGCTTGGTTGTCCATGTAAGTTGCATCGGTAGCTTCATCTTGACTTGAACTTCATCAATCAATTCCTTGAATTTTAAAATACTCACCACATTGGTGGAAGCAGCAGAGTATGCTGCTTCCATGGTGGGTAACGACACACCACCTTTTTTGCAAAATCCATGACACCAACATGTTATCAATGAAAATGAGTCCACCAGTAGTGATTTACGGTCCACTTTGCATCCACCGTAATCAGCGTCGCTATAGCACTTGATGCTAAAAAGTTTGTCGGCATCTTGAGGGCATCCCATAAAAAACTTCAGATGTTTGGTGTCCTTGAGATATCGAAGTATTCGCTTTGCGAGCTGCCAGTCGAAAAAAAAGGTGGGTGTGTTTGTCCGCCGAGTTGCCTTGTGCACCGCAAATGCAATATCGGGGCGCTGCACCTCGTTATCCAAAACAAGCTACCGACCAGATATTGAAAGTCCTTAATTGTCACTAAACCAGTGCTTTAAAGGACTTCGCTCGGTTGCAGCGCCAAATCTTCAAATTCTTGACAAATTGAAGTTCTAACTGGGTTTGCATCTTTGATCTTGAAATCTGAAATGATAGCATCAATCACCACTTCTTCATCCATCTTGTATAAAATTTATCGACAAAGTTGACCCACGCTCCGAGAAACTTGGAAACTTTACCCAAATTTTTTATTTCCAAAGATTTAATATCTTAAAAAAATGTCGGCGAGCTCCTCATTTCTTCCCGTCACCAGGAGGTCATCAACGTAAATTCCAACAACGATAGTATCATCATCCACGTGCTTCGTGTACAGACACATGTCTGTGATACACGCGAAAAATTCAAACTAATAAGTTTGTCATTGATAAAGCGGTTCCACAGCCGCCCTGTCTGTTTAAGTCCATAAATTGTCTTTTTAAGCTTGAGGACTTGTTCACCACGTGAAACTCGATTGTCCTCAACGCTTTCCATTTGCATACTTCGCTGTATGAACAAAAATGATCGTGCTCATCTTCCGTTGCTTTTACATTAGCATTCATAATATCTCCATGCCGAGCAGGCACATTCCACTTGACCATCAAAGCTAATACCAGCTTAACAGTGTTCATGTCGATCTTTGCGGCGAATGGCAAGATATAATCGATCCCAAAGCGCTGCTCGTTGCCACATGCAACGAGTCGGGCTTTGTACCTTTCGATATTTCCATGTTGATCCAATTTGGTATTAAAGACCCACTTGGTGTGAAGAGGTCCGTAATCAACAGGCTTATCCACCACGCTCCAGACTTCGTTATTCTTTAGGAAATTAAGTTCTTTTTGAATTACCACTAACCATTGCTCCTTCTTGCTTGATTTCATAGTTTGAGCGAATTTTTT
>CM047592.1:2970879-2984067 GCA_026184515.1 Peronosclerospora sorghi | reverse complement strand
ACGAGTACCCCAAACCTTAAAGCCAGCACCAAGGCCACGGTACACTTAAGTACCATCAGAAACTCTAATCGAGAGCTTGAATTCCTTGGCAGACGGGGTGTTGTGTAGAAAATCCGCAGAGCGGGCTCCCACTTTAGGTCAACTTGCAGAGTAACATTACATTTCCTAGCCTACGGGTTGTCTAGACCTGACTACACGTGTCGATCCACAGCCAGCGGCTGAGGTCCACCCACACCAAGGTTCACGATTACGAGTGAATCGGTCCGTGACCAAAGTCACCGTACCCGTGTAACCTATATTGGTTACGGCGGGATAACCCAACTGATATCCCGCTGCACCTTGAGGTGTATCTCCAACACTCCCCCTCACCGAACAGGTGCAACAGAAACACACGCAGTGTGCTGACCAAGGCCATCTCCCTCTGGCGCCTTGTTTTTCTTCGCAGGAGAGTCTTCCACTTCTCCTCAGGCGCTGGTGATTCCATCACCACGCAGCCGTGTCACGCTCTTCGACCGGATCCGGTTCTGCGCTTGAACAGCCGCAGACACCGCTTCGTCGTCCGCCGGAGCTGCGCTAGTTTGCCGCAGTCTCCCCCTTGTTCTGGTCCATGGGACGCTGCTCTCAGGCAGTCCCACCAGGCTCGTGCGTCGACAATGCATCCGATGCACGTCCGCGAGTCTTTTCCACTTGCACAGTTGCCACAGACGCTCACTGGCGCTGTCTCCTTCAAGCCATCCAGGCATAGGAGTTGGTCTTCACCAATCCAATCATGCCACAGCACCATCTGTGCTGTCATCTGTCCAGACAATGGACAAGAGGGGCTTCCTGCTTCGGATCTTGGTCTTCTCCCTGCTGGTGACGCATCATCACCCGGGAGCTGCCGCTGATCGCTCCCCTTGCTCACGACTAGTCGTGGTGTATTTCTGGCGACCGATCCCCAATCGTCACTGCAACTGTCTCCCCGACGATGGCATCCCGCCATCCTTGCGTCGCTTGCCCTGCGACGACTTCACGCGCTAGAAGCGCGTCTTCCGTGGTGTCGGCTATATAAATCCGGCTCCACCGGCACACCACGACGACTCACTGGCCGTCTCCCTGCTCCCCACCGGCGCGGATCCACGCAATAACTCGAGCATGCTACAGCAGCATCTTAGCACCGCAGTCGCTGGCATCCCGCAGCTCTTCGCACCGATTACCCCACGGTGGCCTCACTGTAAGGGCTTTCCTTGTCATCACCGTGTCGCTTACGGTGGTCTTGCACCAAAGAACGATCTTTACTGTGCGAAACAGTCGTTGAGTCTTCATCACCAGCGCCACCACATGGATCACAGCTCGTTGCCCACACATCACGTGGCGTCTTACTGGTTTCTCCCTTTGTCGAGAGTCTCTGTCATCTTCTCAAAGAGCTCCATCACCAACACTCACTCGTCCGCCAAAGTCTCACGACGATACGCTATCGCCACGTATCGTCCTACTCCGGCCTGGGGTCTTCACGGCCAATGCTCTCACGAGCTACTGCCTTCACATTAGATCTGGTCTCACGCGCGCAGATCAGGACGGTCACCGCACACTGTAGCACACAGACTCGCCGGCCGTACCGCCGTCCTACCTTCATTCTTGATGTCGATCGGCACGAGCGAGGCCAAAGAACAATCGACAAAGACTGCAGACCGTGTCCATGACCGCGTTCAAATCCTTCCCTTCAGCTCCTAGCACCCTGGTCGCGGGATCGTCGCCACCAACAACTTGAACGCGCGCGTCAAGCTCGGGAACAAGTCGTTCGACTCGAGTAACGCAGCTTTACCAGCAGCTCCACACTCGACAATTGCGTGGAACGTCTCGAGAATCTCGCTCACGTGCGTCTCTTCGTCCACTCTCTTCTAACGTTCATGACACTCTGGAGCAAAACGTCGACGCCCTTGCACGCCACGAGGCGCGGCATATCGTGCACACACAACATTTCCAAGAGACGACGCATGGGATCCATCACTTTTGATCCCGTCGCCCCTCGTTCAATGACTTTCGCCAGCACCAACACCAGCTTTTCAATTTCTCCTTCCTGCACAAGCGTATCGTGCACGCGCTTCGACGCGTCCAAGACATCGAGAAACCGCGTACATTCCAGTAACAAGGTCTCGGTCTCGTCACTCGCTTCATCCCATGCTTTGCCTTTTGCGTCCATCACGTCCATCAAATACGCACCTACGTCTTCCAACTTCTCGATACACGAACTGGACAGACCTTCCGTCTCTATCACCTCGAGAAATCCTTGCAACAAACGACAGCGT
The DNA here is from genome assembly GCA_026184515.1 of Peronosclerospora sorghi. Lineage (NCBI taxonomy): Eukaryota > Oomycota > Peronosporomycetes > Peronosporales > Peronosporaceae > Peronosclerospora > Peronosclerospora sorghi. The sequence continues at coordinate 2,981,779 of CM047592.1, read as the reverse complement.
TTCACGCGTCCCTGTTGCAAGTCGACATCGAGCACCTGCTGACCCAGTTCCTCCACGAACGCTGTCGCTCGTTCCACCGTGGGAACGCGCAGTTGCTAGTAAAACTGGCGCAAGATTGTTTGACTCCATCGTGCAAGAGTTTCACTGCATTCTCTTGATGTCGTTCCGTGCCCTTTTGCACCCAGTAGACAAGCGAGACGGCTCCTCGACCGCCAATCACTCCATTTTCCCGGCATTCAGGACCTGTCCATGCTTCAGCAGCAACGTGAGTGCCAGAACACCCACCACCGACGTCCGCGGATCATCATCGATCAGCAAATCAATCAACAAGGACAACAACGTCGTCTTTTCGTCGCTCGTGAGTCCCGTGGATTCCTCGTTCACGACGCTCGGGTTGGAATACACAATCTCCACGAGCTTTCGCGCCGTGGTAACCTGCACCGTCGGTCGTTTGGACCCGACCAAGATCTGAAACACAAGACGCACGTTTGCCGTTTCAATCAGATCGAGCCATAACGGACACGTGGCAAAATCCGACGCGACGAGGTTCAACACAATCTCTTCCGCTCGCTCGGCCACCTAGGGCACAGGCGCGAGCATGTTGTTCAAGATCGTGTGAGGTAACTTGGCACGATGATCATACAACGTCTTGCGGAATTCTAACGGGTCACTCGACAAATGTACGAGAATCCGCCCCAGATCTTGCTCGAGCAGCTGCTGAATCGGCGACGACGTCGCATACGCCATCATTGCAGCTTCGTACGCTGTGACTAACGCGTCCAGGGCATCCCCCGCCTCCAAAATGAGCAAACCAATGCGACGCAAACACGCGAGCAGATCCAAGAGCTCTAATGCGCGCGTCACAATGTACTCGTAGCTTGCTTCCTTCTTCCATCTTGTCTTGCTTCTCGTCGTCGTCGCACTCTCCTTCCGTCCTTCGAATACTCTATCGAACAGCATTATCACGGAGCAACTCGAGCAACGAGATATGTACACCCGCACTAATAATCGCATAGTTGGCAGGTGCCACAAGCGTGGACTCGGCCTTCTCGACCTCGTCGCTGGCCACTGCCGAGCGAACACACACAAGCGGACCGGCACGACCGCCAATACCTTGTTGAACTATCGTGGGATCCCTCAAACTGATCTCACCGCTCGCAATCGCAATACCGCGCAGCCGGACGAGGTCGACGTCGACAGAGTAACGTCCGCCGCCGAACTCATGCAAAGCGACCAGGGAGCCCAACAGGAGTTGGGCTCATAACCTGTAGAAAATCCGCAGAGCGGGCTACCACTTAAGGTCAACTTGCAGAGTAACATTACATTTCCTAGCCTACCGGCTGTCTAGACCTGACTACACGTGGCGATCCACAGCCAGCGGCTGAGGGCCACCCACACCAAGGTTCACGACTACGAGGGAACCGGTCGTGACCAAAGTCACCGGACCCGTGTAACCCATATTGGTTACGGCGGGATAACCCAACTGATATCCCACTGCACCTTGAGGTGTATCTCCAACATGTTGAATATGGGAGGCCGATGTTCCATCGGTGTACCCATATCTTAGTGCTGGTTGTCGAAAGAAGGTTGGGCCTGCGGTTTCGATCAGGCATACTGTCTACCGACGCCAACCGCATAAGAGTGCCCAACCGCATCGAATTCTTGAAACCAAAGTTATATCCGGGAGATTGCGCGAGAAATCTCCAATTTGTCGAGTTGATAGCAAAGCTTTTGAAACACAATGCACTAACTATGCTAGTAATAGACGAAATTCAAATTGTTACCTAAACTTGTCCTACATAATTATATTATAGAATTAGAAATAGACCGAATATTTTAACACTTAGTCATCCTCACCAGCTACTAGAGAGGCAGAGCCCGGAGGTTATAATAGGACTCATGAGGGAGGAGAGGAGAACGCGCTAGTACCAAACCATTCAACAAGGGGGAGCGACGGCCCCAATTGCAGAATACTAGCACTATATTTTGAACCTAAAACTTTGTAGTATAGATTTTATATAAATAAATCTTTATTTCGAGATAATATCGAAGTTAATGTTCATACAAAAAACAGAAATAAAGATAGAGGAAAAAATTATGACCATAATTTTAGAAGACTTCACTTTTAATGAACATTGATGTCTGGTTTAATGAAGGCTAGTCCAGATACAGACACCAATGTATAACGGCATCAATGAACATAAGCTAACAATTTATCAATGTTAGGTGATGTATATACTGACGATCTTTCAACTCAACGCATACTACAATGGTTATTTGACTACAGGATCCTCAGTACGAGTACCTCGGGAAAAGGGTAACACACTGTTTGGTGTAAGCGGACCCAGGCGCTCTGGGACCACTTACACCCCCGATGAGGAATGCAAGCGGACGACTATAGTTTAGCCCCGGCGCGTGGTGTTGAAGCAGGCGGTGCTCCGCCTGCTAAAAGAGCTCGAACAGAAGCGGCGCCTGCCGCTTCTGAAGCGTATCATCGTACGGAACCACATGTTCCGTACAAAGTGGGGTTTTGGACCCCTGGATGGGCTATTGCCCCCAACAGTGGCGGTCACCGTAAGCGGGACTGCCAATATGCGTTGTTCGATATCAACGTGCTGGATGACTGCGAAGACATCCAGTCACGTCGATTCGATCGAAGTACAGACGATAGACGTCTGTACTTTATTGACATATTTTTCCAGGTTCGATATTATTCGATCTGGAAAGGGTCAAGGAGGAACAGGGACGATAAAGACGCCCTGACTCAGAGTTGGAACGATTTTGTTGACAACTACAACAAAAGCCCAGATGATTACGTGAATAAAGTTCACGTAATGCACGAGCGCTTTTTAAAGCACTCGCGAACAGGCAAAATGGAATACATCCATTTTGCTTGCATCAAAGAAGGGTTGAACTGTGGTGTCACTTCTCATCTCGTTTGCCCGCGGTGTCCGCAGGGCGCTCCTAGTCTGTCAGAGGGGGGGGTTGCGGGGGTACGGTGGTTTTTCCGTACCCGACAAAATTCAGGGCTTAATCGATGCCCTAAATGCATCAACACCTATTTTTGATGCTACTTCGCATTATGATTTTGATACTCCTTCTCAAACTCAGTTAAAAGGTCTGGGGCGTCGGCCCTCAGAACCCTAATCGGCTCCCAAGAGTCAAACTCTTGGGGGTAGCCCAGCCAGCGTACTAAGTATTCGGTACGCTTCCCCTTCTTCGAAGGAACCGAGCGCTTCGAGATCAAGCGCTCGAGAATGTATCGCTTATTCCCCTGATTATCGATCAGGGGCGGCGGAGGTTAAGAATTCCCTCGCCGTTGTTGTTGCGGAGCATGGTTCTTTGATCCGCAAGCTCGAGGAGGGTTATACCTCCTTGAGCAGCGATATGTCTCACTCTGTGAGGACATATCGGTCTCTTCGCGAAAATGTCTGCGACATCCTCGGGCGCACACTTCCCTTCAGCAGAAGAATGATCTTCTGTACATCGAGCTTTTCCGTTATAAGGGAGAGCTCGATCGGCACAAGGCTGATCTTGAGCAGTCGAAGGCAAAGGTAATGACTCTCCGCTCTGCTTATCAAAGGCTGGAAGCCGACTACAAGTCTCTCTTGGGAGACTTGGAGAAGCACGGTATCTTTCGTGGTTCTGCGTCTCGTCGTAAGACGAAGACGAATGATAGGGATTGAGCCGCCCAATATAGAATGTTGGGTGGAGCCGCATTGCTGTGGTAATGTCTAAAGTATAGGCATTCCCCCGAATCTCTTGGACCTTGAAAGGTCCAATGTACTTAGGAAGAAACTTCCGTGTAGGGAAGTTGCTTATTGCATGTGTAGGCAAATTGGTAGTACTTAATAATACCAATTCGCCTTTCAGAAATGAGTTTTTGTTCTTTCTTCCTTGTTTGTCTGCATTTTGCTTCTGCTTATCAAAAGCAGAGGCAAGTGCATCTTTTATATAGCGTATTACAGCGCCAAGCTGTAATACGAATTCATCTACTGCTTTATCAGCAGTAGGTGCATTGTCCTCGTTGTCTGCAGCCATTGCTGCGGACACATATTCATCAGCTTACGTTTCAATTGAAGCTGCTTCCGCTTCTACTGTACTTTCAGTAGAAGGGCCATCGTTTTGTTCACAAGTTGCAGTCGCAACTTGCGCATTGACTCGCTCAAAATTTGAGCGGGTCCCTCCCCCACTTAGATTTGGCGTACCGCCAAGTAAAGCTGGGGTTCGTGGATGCCTTAAGGTATTCACGTAGAACGGTGTATGCTTAGCTGAAGCATGCACCGAATTGTTAATCGCAAATTCAGTGAATGACAGGTAGTCACTCCACTGTTCAAAGTCATGTGCGTATGATCGCAACATGTCTCCGAGAATGCGGTTAAACCGTTCCGTCTGCCCATCCGTTTCCAGATGGTCCGCAGTTGACATCTTCAACTGGGTTCCCAACAATGAGAACGTTTCTTGACAGAAACGTCCTGTAAATCTCGGATCTCGATCCGAGACAATGTCTTCCGGCATTCCGTGCAAACGGAATACCGTATCAACGAATATCCGCGCTGTTTGAGCGGCGGTTACGTTCGCTGATACTGCAGTAAGATGTACCATCTTACTGAAACGGTCTACAAAGACCACTATTCCGGTCTTCCGACTATTGTCGGGTGGAAGACCGAATACGAAGTCCATTGAAATGGACTTCCAACACTCTGTCGGAACCGGCAGAGATTGAAGCGGAGCCTGTTCAGACTGCGCAGGCTTAACGCGCTGGCAAATCTCGCAAGCGCTTACGTATTTTCGTACCCACTTGTACTGGTTTCGCCAGTAAAAGTCACGTGCGAGAGAAGCGTATGTCTTCTCTCGACCTTGATGTCCCGAAATCGGTGCATCATGATACTCAAACATAAATTGATGTTTGAGATCATCGTCGTTTGGAACGACGATGCGACTTTCATCTTTTTGGTCTGTGCTGTAAAGCATCAGACCATCGTGAAGTCGATATCGATGCACGCAAGCGCGGAGGAACTCTGGGATTTCGTTGCGGTTCTCACTTGATTGATTACTTAAGTAATCAATCAACAGACGTGTCTCCCCGTCTGTTTTGTACGCCTCGCGTACTTGTCGTATAATTGACGACGACAAAGCAGTGCAACGGATCGCGTTTGCACTGGAACCTTCGGTTACGGACGGTTTCGTGTCGTAATCGGGCCTTCGTGATAGCGCATCCGCTATCACGTTCATCTTTCCGGGTTTGTATTCAACCGTAAACTTGTACTCAGCAAAGAATGACAGCCATCGAGCCATTCTTTGAGAAATGTGTGGTGAATTCACGGCCGTGCGTAGCGACGCATGGTCCGTGTAAACCACAAACGGTCTATCTCCCAATAGATAGATCCGAAACTTGGCCAGTGCATACTTCATGGCAAGGAGTTCCTTGTCATGCACTGGATAGTTGCGCTCGGCTGGGCGCAACTGGCGCGATTGATAGCAGATTACGCGATCACGATCATCGTGATCACGCTTCATCAAAGCACAGCCGATAGCGAAATCGCTCGCGTCGCAAACGACGTGGAACGGACGCTCGTTATCGGCTATAGCCAAGACAGGCGCTTCAGTCAAGCAAAGCTTGACTGCATCAAAAGCATCTTGACATTGGGTATCCCAATGCCATTCGACATCTTTCTTAAGTAATTGAGAAAGAGGTCGTATCAACCCAGCATAGTTGCACGAATACTTGTGCAAATATGTTGCCAACCCAAGGAACTTTCGAAGTTCCTTAACGTTGTTTGGCGTAGGCCATTCAACGATCACCCTGATCTTTTCTGGATCAGAGCGCACCCCGTTCTTGCCCACAAAACATCCAAGAACGGGTATCTCAGGTGCAACAAAGGTGCACTTCTTTAGATTTGCATAGAGCTTATGCTTACGCATAAGCTCTAACATTCGACGTAGATGTTCCCTATGGACATCTACATCGCTTTTATCGTGTTCAACCTTACTATGGATGAACACGTCATCGAAATAACTCGGTGAGAATTCTCGCACCGGGCGTAATAGATGCGTTACGCATCTGTTAAACGTAGCAGGGGCATTTCGAAGCCCCTGTGGCATAACAAGCCACTCCCAAAGCATGCCGCTTGGGGTGCTTACCGCCGTGAGAGGGATATCCTTCTCACGCATTAGGATTTGATAAAATCCATCTCTTAGATAGAGAGCACTAAAGATGGTGCTCCCGCAAATGGCATCAATGATGACATCTTTTCGCGGTATCGCGTCTGCGCCGGTAACGTCGCTGCGTTCAGCTTGTTGTAAGCGTGAACGATTCTCCACCCACCTGAGGACTTTTTCACACAAAAGGTGGGGGTAGAGTGCGGTGAGATAGACTCCCGCACTTGGCCTGATTTACGACGAGATTCGAAAAACTCGTCGATCGCTTTTACTTGATCACGCGGCAACGGCCATTGCCGCGTGACAAAATACTTCGTGCCTGGCACGAGGTCAATCTCATGACGAGTTCCCTTATCCTTAGGGAGCTTGCTAGGTACTTCTTCTGGGAATACGTCAGCGTATTCTCGAAGTACCTCATAAAATGGGGGGGTTCGCTCTAAGCGACTCCCAGCTCTGCGCTTCAAAGCGCTGAACTTTGGTTTGATCATTAGGAACCTCTTTCCCAATGTTTTCCACTTGTAATGTGGATATTCGTTCACGAATATCAACTACATCTTCTGTTGCTACTATAATACAGATCTGTTCGATCTGATCATCGGGAAAATTTCTCATAAACTTCTTCCAGCTTAGCTCTGGAAGAGCCATTACCTCCGAAACTTCTTTTGGAGGGTGTTCCATCAACAGAGACTGGGTAGATAATCCGGTCTCCGTTTGCGTCAAGACGTTGATCGTCTCGACGGAACTGTCCCTGCAATCAGACGCAGTCGTCGTATTGACTGCTACACGGTGATTACGATTCACCGTGTGCGAATACTCATCATCATGGTGGCCACTTCCTACCATGGAATTTTCTTGGCGATCAGATGTGCTCGTCTGATCGGCCGCCTGTTCTGCGACACGGTGGTCTTTATCACCCGTGTGCATGGATAACGCAACGTGGTGGGCACTGGCCACCACGGAGTTGTGCTCACGATTGCACTCGATCGTGAGTTCACTCTCATCAACACGGAATTCATTCGTCGTGTTGGAACCTTCGGTCGCACAGTGGGTGTTTCCCACTGTGGATACTATTTCATTCTCACGGTGGGTGTTTCCCACCGTGGATATCACTTCATTCTCACGGTGGTCTTTATCACCCGTGGAATGTTTCTCTCCAACACGCAACGACTCTTCTGTTGCGTGTGGTAGTCCCTCTGGACTCTCACCAGCGGAGGTACCTTCCGCTGATCGTGTCGGAACAGACCTGGTGCTGCCATCGCTATCCACCAGACTGTCCGACGCTGCGGTTGTATCTTCTGATACAGCCGGATTACACACAGGATGATCAGATCCTGTGGGTCCGCCGCAGTCGATCGATAGGTTAACCCAGTCGATCGAAGGTTTAAACTTGGACATCCATGGGATTCCAAGTATTGCATCGAACTTGTCATCTAAATCGAGGACGATGAATTCATCCTCGAATGACAGTTCATTCAACTCGAAGCGTGTTTTAATCACACGCTTTGGAATAGTCACGGTTGCACCTGTTGCTAACCGGACTGACAACATACTTCGTGGGGTTTCTACCTCCACGAAGCTCAACAGCGTTAGACTCTGAGCTCTAACGAAATTGTTTGACGCTCCTGTGTCAAACAAAGCTCGCATGGGGACATCGCTCCCGTGCGGCTTAACCTCCAGGGTGATAAGAGGCTTATCATCACCCTGCACCTTTTGACAGTACATAGTCCCGTCTGGGGCTATTACCCTCACATGCCCTATGTCGGCATGTGGGATAACATTCCCAGTAGGGCGCCCCGCCCCTACTGGTGATCTACGTTTTTTGCACCAACAGGGTGATGTCCCTGTTGGTGTCGCCGTGCAGCGGACGGTTCCGTCCGCTGGCTGCGTGGCAACGGACGCGGTGCCATACACTCATGGGCAAAATGCCCCATTTTCGCGCATCTATTGCAGCGAATATTCTTCTTAAATTTCGGTTGCTTCGAGTTCGAAGCAACCGCAACCGATAGGTCCATCGGCTCTTGACCTCCACCGCCCATGCTTTGGCGCGGGTGGCTGTTTCTTGAGACGAAGTGTGAACTTCGTCTGCCCGACTTCTTGTTGTTGACATGCTGTTGCGGCATGTCAAAAGCTAAGGGCTGTTGAGCCCTTCGGCTGTACCCAGCATGCGATGACGCTGATCGCATGCTGAACTCTTCACGGATGCTCATATCAATGACATCCCTTAGAGTCTCCGGCGGGTGCCGGTAGAGACTCTCTTTGACGGGACCATCATTGAGTCCCTTCATGAAGCCAGTGATCTGCATAGCATGGGGCACCGGCTCATACACAATATTTGACAGCAAATACTGCGTCTTCTGAGCGTAAGCTTGAAGGTCAAGCTTACCTTGTCGGAGTTCCAGGAACTCCTGCCGACTACTTAGCTCCCTTTCTGGAGCTTCAAAGTTGAGCTTTAGCTCAGCTTTAAATTACTTATAGGTAAGGAACGCAGAGTCATCAGTGGCTCTGCGACTCATCGCCCATGCCCTGGCTCTGCCGCCCAGACATGTTGTGGCGAAGTACGCCTGTTGATGTTCGTCAACAATATTTTGCGCAGAGATGGCATCTTCCACCTCTGCGAACCATCTACGAAGGGGCTCGCCCCCTTAGCCGGTAAAGGGCGGTACTCGCGCCTTTACCACTTCAACGCTATGCGTTGCAGGTGCAGGTGCGGGCCGTGCTGGCTTTTCTAGGTGGTTTCGCCTAAAGCGATTCACCACCTCTATCACTTCCTCCGGGGACTTACCCTGGAGGAAGGTAATGATGTCGGTCCCCATGTACCGAACCATTTCTACCGTCGCGTCTTTACTACGCGACGACAAGTGGGGGAAGTGTTTAGTCACCACTTCCAGCGTTCTCTCTCGCTCGGCAGGCGTCATGTCTCGCGACATGATGCCGAGCTTCTCTTAGTCTTCGCTCCGCTAGTTAACTAGCGGAATGGAGCTGTGGTCGTTAGTACGGACCACAAAGTGCTACCAGGTGTAACAGGACTGATCCTGTTACAGGCTTACACTGTGTTGTGCGAGGAAGCGCGCAATACAAGAGGGGTAGGATTAGTTGATAAAAACTAATCCTATAATAAAAGTGAATATAAATATTCACTTATGTTCTAGAACGCAAAATTAAGAGTGTTTATTTAATGGGTGGTTAGCATCTAATAGTATAGTAATTACTTAACTAATATAATAATATCAAGTATTCAACTAACTGTACTACTAGTTAAGCTGCATGATTCGGTATTTATACCGAATCGACTTCTCCTTCGTAGATTATAATAACTATAATCTCTTATTTATATTTCAGACAACGCGTCTGAAATTTAACTGTGATATTCTAACTTGAATATCAAGTATGTAATGGCACCCCAGTACACGTTGTGTATTCAATTACGATACGAACAGACACGAGTTGAGCTCACTTATCTTATTCGAATGCTTACTTCCTGTTCAATGGGGTTGATGATAAAAGAGAGGACACTTTCGAGTGTTACGCGCGTGTCCTTGCATCACACAACGTGAGCATTTAATAGGTGGCCGAGGGTTTTTAGGTTCTATCTGTGTCTGTGACTGGATTTGTTATCTTATCTGAGACGACGCTTCCCGCCCGAGGACCTCAAATCCGGAAAGAATGCGTCCGGAGGGAGCGGTCGGTGGCTCTTTGCGTTTTCGGGTGATTGTCATCGGCTCCCGCATACCGTACACACCGGGATCGAGTGGGGGGATATCACGGAGAATCCATTGCGCATCCAATTCCTCGACCTTTATCTGCGTGTGTTGATCTAAATACCGCTGTATAACATGTGTGAATGGGATCCCTTGCACTCTGCAATGGTATACGGTGCAGTCTGGTATTCCATCGTCGCCATCGGCGCTGCTTTTAATTCCTTCCAACCGTCCAGAAGCTTGCCCAGCGCAAATGGAGAAACTTAGCAATGAAGCAGCGCAAAGACGGGGTCTTTTGCAAGGGACTGGCAATTTTTTCTCCGATGACTCTATCGCATAATCAATGCGTCTTTGCGGCTCTTTCCAACCGCCTTCTAGTTGCTTGTAAATGTCAAGAAGATTCAAGACCACGGCCCGTCAACCAGTTTTGATTAAATCCCAATGCGTTCCTTCAAGACATGACGTCTAGGTTTGGCCGTAATTCATGTGCTGGTCTGTCCACGGTGCAGCAAAGAATTCTTTTTAAGGAATCTTATTTTTTTTATGTAATCAATACCCTTTTTGTTAATCCCGCAGCTCTTCATGTTCTCCCAGCGTTCAATAAACCCTTCCCGTTTCTGCGACGAGCGTACCATTGGTTGCCACGCTTCTTTAAATCTCTCCCACTCCTCTACATTGAAGTACTTGCGGCATTTGGCATAAATATTTTGGTCAATATGCCGACGCCAGAGGAGATGCACGGCGTACGGATATACCTTCTCACGCGTAGCCTTTAAGGCTTGGTCTCCATCCGTAACGATAACGCGCGAATTCCCGCTGACGCAACGGCTCTAGTTCAAAGACGTAATCTTGGAATTTCTCGCTCTCCATCAAGCATACGGCAACTGCAAATGTATCGTTCGTCGAGGTCAGCCCCGTAAAATTCAAGAGAGCATACCATACTCGCTTGTGTCATACGTGCAATCAATAAGCGGCACGTCATGGAAAAACTTCGTGAACCTCTGCATGTGAGGAGGGCAAAGAAAGAGGTGAGTGACCCT
>CM047592.1:2946842-2962477 GCA_026184515.1 Peronosclerospora sorghi | reverse complement strand
AGTACGAGTACCTCGGGAAAAGGGTAACACACTGTTTGGTGTAAGCGGACTCAGGCGCTCTGGAACCACTTACACCCCCGATGCGGAATGCAAGCGGACGACTATAGCAAACACATAGAACGATTATGGTTGGCTGTGTGCTCAATAGGTATAAAGGCTTTGGGAATTTCGAAAATTATCTATATTCAGTAATTACTTGTGGCCCACACACGAGATCAACTCGAAGACCTATGGACGAAGTGTGCTGACAGTAGCGGAGTATGAGAAGCTGTTGCAAAATACACCGAAATACACTTAGCAGAAAGTTTATCACCTAACCTGATGATTTTGATCAGGTGAAAAACACTGCGGGAGACGTGAGAGGACCGCTGCTCGGTCCGCCGTGTAGTGCGACTCTTGGGCTAGTTAGTAAAACCGAAAAGTAATATATATATATATATATATATATATATATATTATATAATTAAAAGAATTTTAGCCTATAATAACTACTTAGGTCCACTAAGCATTATAAGCTTGAAATCTTCCAACAAAAAATATCCATGCAATTACAGCCTGTCCGTTTCCAGCATGAAAGTCTGCTTGGAAGCCAAACATGGACCAACCCAAAATTCACTGATAAAACCCAAAATCCACTGATCACGTGATCATCCTTGCTCGATTGTGGAAAGAACCCGTTGTGTATTCAATAACGATACGAACGGACACGAGTTGAGCTCACAAATCTTATTCTAATGCTTACTTCCTGGTCAACGGGGTTGAGAATAAAAGAGAGGACACTTTCGAGTGTTACGCACGTGTCGTGCATCCCACAGCGTGAGCATCTGATAGGTGCCCGAGGGTTTTTAGGTTCTACCTGTGTCTGTGACTGGATTGGTTGGCTTATCTGAGACGACGCTTCCCGCTCGAGGACCTCAAAGACGGAAAGAATGCGTCCGGAGGGGGCGGTCGGTGGCTATTTGCGTTTTCTGGAGATTGTCATCGGCTCCCGCATACCGTACACACCGGGATCGAGTTGAGGAGTATCACGGAGAATCCATTGCGCATCAAATTCCTCGACCTTTATCTGCGTGTATTGCTCTAAATACCGCTGGATAACATGTGCGAATGGGATCCCTAGCACTTTGTAATGGTAGCCGGTACTGTCTGGTATTCCGTCGTCGCCAGCGGCGCTGATTTTAATTCCTTCCAACCGTCCAGAAGCTTTCCCTGCGCAAATGGAGAAACTTAGCAATGAAGCAGCGCAAAGACGGGGTCTTTTGCAAGGGACTGGCAATTTTTGTCTCCGATGACTCTATCGCATAATCAATGCGTCTTTGCCGCTCCTTCCAACCGCCTTCTAGTTGCTTGTAAATGTCAAGAAGATTCAATGACCACGGCCCGTCAACCAGTCTTTGATTAAATCCCAATGCGTTCCTTCAAGACATGACGTCTAGGTTTGGCCGTAATTCATGTGCTTGTCTGTTCACGGTGCAGCACAGAATTCTTTTTAAGGCATCTTTTTTTTGATGTAATTAATAACCTTTTTGTTAATCCCGCAGCTCTTCATGTTCTCCCAACGTTCAATAAACCCTTACCGTGTCTGCGACGAGCGTACCATTGGTTTCCACGCTTCTTTAAATCTCTCCCACTCCTCTACATTGAAGTACTTGCGGCATTTGGCATAAATATTTTGGTCAATATGCCGACGCCAAAGGAGATGCACGGCGTACGTATATACCTTCTCACGCGTAGCCTTTAAGGCTTGGTCTCCATCCGTAATGATAACGCGCGGATTCACCCGCTGAAGCAACGGCTCTAGTCCAAAGACGTAATCTTGGAATTTCTCGCTCTCCATGAAGCATACGACAATTTTAAATGTATCGTTCGTCGAGGTCATCCCCGTAAAAATCAAGAGAGGAATACCATACTCGCTTGTGCAATATGTGCAGTCAATGAGCAGCACGTCGTGGAAAAACTTCGTGAACCTCTGCATGTGAGGAGGGCAAAGAAAGAGGTGAGTGACCCTCCTCTCGTTATCGTTATTATACACAACATAATGAATGGCATATTTTTATTTGAACAAAAGAAGAAGCGCCTCCATTAGAATCTTTCCGCCCAGATCTTGCTTTTTTCATTCTGCAAATAATGATTTCTACGTCACGGTTTGTTAAAAGCACTTGGTCACTGAGGGTCGCTACAATATTGCGCGGTCACACGCCTCTGCGATAAAATCTCCACCGCTTGCTGAATGATGTTTGAATTGCTTCCGCGGATACACCTGCGTGCCGATGGGAATACCAAAAGCAATAATATTGGCGGGTGATGGCAACGCCATTACGGTAACTGATAAACCATCAGACATCACCACTCACATTTTTGTGGCTTTATTTCCGACTCATACGAACATGATATCCTCTGCGACCCTTTGTTGAGGGTCCCAGTGCTTGCCCGCGGCAGAAGCTTTCTTCCCTGTGAGCACTCAAGGACGACCTGCCTCATCGTCTTTTGCAAATTGGAGGATCTCTCTGCCCATGCATTCCTTCGTGCGACACAGAGAGAAAAATTATTTTCTCAATGCATATTACATTGCTGCCTTCTCCGCTTTTCCATGTGAAGGGTAACCGTCTAGTTTTAGCGTCCTACCACAAGACCAAGGAGCGTAAACAGCCCCAGAAGGTGGATCAGTGCCAGAAGAAGCAGCGTAAAAAGAGGAAGCCGCGTTGGAAGAGGCGGATTCGAAAGAGCCAGTCATGTTAGAAGAAATACATCCAGAAGAAAGGGGAGCGCTCGGAGGAGCAGGAGCGTCCGAAGAAGCAGCGTTTCCAAACTCCGTATGCGAATATGTACCCCCAGCACCAAGCATGATGTCAACGTAATGACGAAGCGGTTTCACTAACGTGGCGTGACGATGCAGAATAGCGAGTTTGGCAAAACTGGCGGTGGAGAAAGTACGTGTGGCGTGACGACTGAACGACCGGCACCGTCGAAATTTGAAATTTTAATACTCCTAATCGGTCAACAATGATCACGTGACCAATGGATTTTGGGTTTTATCAGTGAATTTTGGGTTCGTCCAAACATGGCTACATCCAAATTCAACAGAAGCAAGTCGAAGGAATTCAAGTGCAAATTATTAAAACTAGTCTACACATTTTAATCACTAAAATTAGGTAGGACTATTTCTTTTAGTTAGCAATCTGTATTTCTTACTTTTTAGCTGCTAAAAATGCGGTATCCGTACTCGGTTCTGAGTGCTGCCTATTTTTGCACTGATAAGTAATGTAGGTAACATAACAGCTGTTGAAGGTTTACTATACCTTCAAATCCTTATGTATATTCATGTTAGCCTAGCTAATCACTTTTTAATAAACATTCCAATGAACAAGTCCCTGGTTTAATATACTTCGCTTACACATTACGATCTCTCTAAAGGTGTCATTCTCGCAACCTAGCTATAATTGGTTGCAGAGATATTGACTTGAGACAATTTGGTAATATTAGTGTTACTATTGGACATCTACGACACCAAGTTTCCTACACTACTGTGCTACGATGGACGGAAACACTTTCCAACAGGTTATGAGCCCAAAGGGCCATGATGTCTCCACGACGACAGATCCAAGGAAGAGAAAACGGCTGCGATGGGCGCGGAAGGAATGAAGATACTGGAAATGTTCCAGAAATTTTTGACCGGATGGACAATGTTGAAGCTACATAGGTCCATCCCGAGCTGAACAACTTCGGTTTCAACAACTCTATGCGTCTGGGTTCGCGTATGAGGATGGGGTCGCTCGAAAGTACTCCCGACAAGAAGCCTGAAGTGCAACCGAATTTTAACCATAATAATTTTGGTATGGGAGCACCGATGGAAAATCGGCCTCCGGTGTTCAAGATGCCCTCCGCGAAACAATTCAGGCTCTCTATCAAGATCCTTGATGGTACCGAGGTGTACCGCGGACTTGGAGCGGGTTTCAAGGACTGGGGCACAAGATTCATTCGGCATATATCGATTGCCGAATCTGCCTGTGGTTATTACTGGAGCGAAGACATCAAGGTGGATTTGCTAGGCCACTACCTCGGTGGTACTGTCGAGTGGTATTACAACAGACAAGTCGACACATGGTGTAACGAATCGACAACTCTTGTGCATGTGATAAATAATATGCTTTATGCATTTCATACCACCATCACCTCTTCACAGGCGATGAAAATGTTCACCAGTCGAAAGAGCCCCAAGCGTTCGTGGAACGAACATTTTTTGTTCTTGGTGGCGATATCTGAAGCTGTTGGTGGCGGCGAACGCTTGTTTTGGACAATGTGGTTCATTATGCATCGCCGGAACGGAATACTATTATGATGGCGAAGTACGACCACACAAGAACGGATTTCCTACGACACGCCGAAGAACTTACGCACTTTGCGCAAGCATTGGAAGGCGAGACAAGAAGTTCAAAGGCCTACACTGGTGAGGCAGTGAACATGGTCGAGGAGAAGAAAAAAATGGTCAAGTGTCATGGGTGCGGAAAGTAGGTCATATTAGACCGAAATGTCCGAACAAGCCCGATAAAAAGTCGATTTCTCGCTGGTTCTTTCGAATGTTGCGCCCAAATATGTGGGCATACACATGGATTTTCGATTCCGGTGCTAGTATGAACTTGGTTAATGAACGAAAGTATCTGCGTGATACCGAAACCGTTGACGGCACGTGTTTTCAGGCTGATGGAAAACAGCTGGAAATTACGTTGAAAGGCTGGATTTTGATCAAAGTCTTTGCCAATGGTAACCCAAAGACGATTAGAGTGGATAAAGCTATTACGTGGAAAATGTCGCGAAAATTATCCTGTCCTACGGTCTTTTGAAAAAGAAGGGGTGTGAGATGGCCTATGTTAATGGCAACCGTATGTTATTACATACCTCCACCCGCTCTCAAATTTTTGATATCAAAAAAACAACAAGTTCTTGACCGTAAAAGTCTCGGTGATTATCGATGACGAGATATGTTTCCGGCCGTTATGGCAATTGTGGAGGAAAACGATACGGAATCGCCCTACAATCGGATGTCCAAAAAGGATCGTTAATGAATTTTCATGCACGACTTGGACATCTGAATTACGTTGCCATCGAACGCTTGGCTAATCACGCGTCGAGTGGCATCGAACTGACGGACCGAAAACGGATTAACTGTCTGACCTGTGCCCTGCGCAAGCAGACAAAAAAACCAAGGTCCGTCAAGGACAGTGGTACTAACGCACCGATTGATCGTATCGGTGGTGTTATATTCTCTGACCTAAAGGACCAGATTACCCCTAAGGACCGCCTAGGCAACAGATACATGATTGACTTTGTTGATCATAAACTATCTATGTGAGTGTTTTTCTTATCAAAACCAGAGATGCTGCGTCGAAAAACTTTGAACATTTCATGGCTTTTTTTGAACGGCAGCTTAACTGCAAGGTTCATATGCTACGTAGCAATGGAGGGTATGAGTATAAAAACCTGGATGGTTTTTGCGTGAGACTGGTGTTGAGCGGCCGATCAGTGAAGACAACAACCAGTCCAGCAATGGAAAAGCAGAACGCATGCACCGCACGGTGATGAAAATGGCAACGTGCATGCTGTTCGCTGGTGGATTGCCACTTACGTTTTGGGGCGATGCGGTTCAATATGCTGCATATATATTTGACCGCAGCCCGAGCAATTCCAATGCTCGCCGCCGACCACCTTTGGAAGTGCTCACGAAGAATCAACTCAACCTTGTGAGATCGTAGCTTTCGGTTCGATCTGCACTGTGTATAGAAATCCTGGAAAGGATTCACTAGCACATCGTGCCCAGGCTGCGGTTGTGGTTGGCAAGAGCGAAGAGGTGAAGGGAATTAAGGTTTACATTGAGAGTGAGCGTAAGGTTGTTGTTACACAACATATAGAAAACGTTGAAACTCTGACTCCGGATCAAAATCAACAACGTCAACAAGGTATGACAGAAAATCGCCAATCAGGGGGGATGCGACTACTGCTCCAAGACCAAAGAAGATGAAGGCGCGTAAAAAGAAAAGTTAGCAACGCGAGCGTTGCGCTACACGAAGTGTTTACAAGAACAATCACGAAGATTCAGCTCTTGATGATCAAGATACTACTGAATTTCCAAGTGCAGTCGAGGGTTATGGGTCAGTACATTTCATCACTGAAATGGACCCGAAAAACTTCAATGAAGCAATGAAGTCCCTCAACAAGAACAAGTGGACAACTTCAATCCAGGAGGAGCTAAATTCGTTGGATAGAAACGAAGTCTGAGCATCGTTGACAAGTCGCAAGATTGTCGACCTCTCCATACCAAGTGGGTATTCAAGACAAAATGGACCAAGATGGTGAAATAGAACGGTTTAAGACAAGACTCGTCGCATGTGGCAACGAGAAACGATTGATATATATTATAACTTAACGTTTTCCGCCGTTATCGACATGAACACTGTGAAGTTGTTTTTGGCTTTGACGACCAAGTGGAAGGTGCCTGCGAGGCACGGGGAAATTTCAAACGCCTATGTTAAGGCCAAGAAAAACGTACATGACATCTTTCCGTTCATCCCTCAAGGTATGCAATTGAAGACTAGTGAGTACGCTCAAGGCTTTCAAGGAAACAAAGTGTTGAAGCTCAAGAAAACGCTTTACGGCCTTAAACAGGAAGGACGACTATGGAATCGTCTAATCACGGAAAATTACTGGATTTGGATTTTCCGCAGTGCTTGACGGACATGCGTCTGTACGTCAAGCACTTAAATGGTGAAACCGTTATATTAGGCATCTATGTTTATGACCTACTAGTAAATGGTACTCAGGAGGAGATCGTAGAGCAATTTTGAAGACCTGAAGTGACTCGAGATTAAAAACCTCGGTAAAGTATCCAAGTTTCTAGACATGCGAGAGACGTTCGACAACAACTCTGGATACACGTTGGATCAAGAAGTCACGATTGATGCTATCATCAAAGACTTTAAGATGGAACATACCAACTCGGTACGCACTCCGATCGGCCTGAACTTCGAAGACTTATCGCTTCAACCAAGCGAACCTCTTAAAAGTACTGGATTAACAACAATTAAGGATTTACAGTCTTTGGTCGGCAGCTTGCTTTGGATTGCGCGCTGCACCATACCCGACATCGTTTACGCCGTTCATAAGGCTACTCGATGTACTCATGCCCCCATCATTGCATATTGGCAGCTTTCCAAGAAGATTTTGCGCTACCTTAAGGGTACAAAACATCTTAAGTTTTGTATGGGGATCGGTGAGGTGGCGAGCAACGAATTGGGCATCAAGGCCTACATCGATGCGGATTACGAAGGTTCCAAGAGCGACAGAAAGTCAACCTCAGGTGGACTCTTTGTCGGTGGCGTTTGGTTGCTTGGCTTTGCAAGAAACAAGTTGCCGTCTAATTATCGACCATGGAGGCGGAATTTTATGCGGCTTCGACAAACGTGGTCACGTTACTGGGATTTAAAGAACTCATTGAGGAATTGCAAGTCAAGATGAAGCTACCCATGCAACTTTGCATGGATATCCAAGCAGCGATCAAGATTTTCAAGGGAGACGAAACAAGCTCAAAAATGAAGCACGTCAACATTCGAGTGAAGTTTATTATCTCTAAGTTAGAGGTTGGACTTATCGAGGCTACCTACGTTTCGACTAAAGATATGCTCGCTGATGGACTTACCAAGGCTTTACCTGCTTCGAGGTTCGAGGAGCTACGCGCCGCGCTCTGCCTTCAACATGTGTGATTTTTTGAAATACACATTGAGGAGTGTTAAATATAGTCTGTATACTTTAATTACTGAAATTATGTAGCACTATTTGTTTTAGTTAGCAATCTGTATTTCTTACTTTTTAGTTGCTAAAAATACGGTATCCGTACTCGATTCTGAGTACTGAGTACTTTTAAGTAATGTAGGTAACACAACAGCTGTTGAAGGTTTACTATACGTTCAACTCCTTATGCATATTCATGTTAGGCTAGCTAATAACTTCTAAATACACATTCCATTGAACAAGTCCCTGGTTCAATCTGCTTCGCATACACATTACAATCTCTCTAAAGGTGTCATTCTCACAACCTAGCTATAATTGGTTGCAGAGATATTGACTTGAGACGATTTGGTAATCTTAGTGTTACTATTGGACATCTACGACACCAAGTTTCCTACACTACTGTGCTAAGATGGACGGAAATAACTTTCAACATTGTGCTTGAATATTTTACTCCAGTCTGTTGACATGTAGATCAGTATTAGCGAGTATATAATTGTTTAGCAGTAGTGCTTTTACATCTACCTAGATACAAGTTTTCCCGCTACCTACACTGGTTTATCATAAAAGGTGAAGATACAAAAATAGGGTCAAACCATTTTCTGTACGGTACATATAATACATTCCACATGGATTCCCAAACTATCGACCGTGTGCTTCGCCGCGATGCCTGTTCTGGTCGTGTAGCTCTCATAACAGGCGGTGGTTCTGGTATTGACCAAGAAATTGCCATATATCTTGCGGTATTTGGTGCTAAAGTCGCGGTCTTCGGTCGTCGCGAGGCATCTCTCCAGAGCAATCTGAGCATCATGCGCGATCAATGCCACAAATGGCACTAGTTACTAATGACTATGAAATACAAATTGCTACCTAAAATAGTCCTACTTAGCTTTAATAACTAAAACTGAAAAATAGACAGACTATTTAAATGGATAGATTGCCGAATCTTGCTCCAGTTGATCAATTTCGACGTCATGTGCCATTAAATGAACTTTCGAGATCGTTATTGCAAATTGAAGCGGTTATTGATGCAAACGATCAAAGTGTAAAAAATCAAAGGGAGGCAATCCGACCGTGTTAAGGGTGCCGAGTCTGACAAAGAACGTACGGTCGTCCCTCGGATAACTCATATCTTGATAGCTCATAACCTCGGATAACTTGTAAGATTTGCGTTCCACCGAGCCCGTTCTATGGCCTATAACTCATAACTCATAACTCATAGACTGGCTTTAAATTATGACTTATCTGAGGGAGATTTTTTTAAATTTTGGGGCTGCCTAAACCAATGATCGAGGGTGCGTTGAGTGGTGGAAGAAATGCGAAGGGACATCTGAAGTTCACTTATGCGCCTGTGAAACGCCCGATCAGCTGGTATGGACAAATCAAGAAGAGAGGCAGTAGTGGCAAGGGCCTTCAGCTTTTCTTCCTTGATTATCTCCACCACCTCCACCGGATCCTGTTCCTCTTCTACCGCCTCTGTCTGCTGCACCAGTAAGATGATTTCCTCATCAGTAAGCTCCATATGGGCAGTGTCAACCTCCTCTACCGGATTCAGTAGGTCGTTGATGTCCATTGGGTACTTCAGACGAAGCCTTTGAATGGAATCAAGCATCTCTTGCTCAACGCCACGCTCCTCATCACTTACCTTCAGCTGAGGTGTCTCTTTAAACAGGTTCGTGTGGCAAAAAAAAACAGTTTGCCACTGTTGTTGCTGAGATTTCTTCCCACGCATCTTTGATCCACTGCATAGCAGTCAATTGGTCAACCTTGTAGATTTCACGCTCACTCCGCTCATCACGATCCACGGCATTTAGAAGATGAAAAAGGCGGTAGTGCCGTTTAAATGCCGAGATTATTCCTGCATCCATTGGCTGGATCTTTGACGTGCAGTTGGACGGGAGAAACGGGACAAAGCCATGCTCCATCTCAAGACCGTTGGATACATGAGAGGATGCATTATCCAGCAAAAGGATGATCTTCCCGTTTTTAGCCTAGCAATATAATACCTTTGGATTCCAAGAGAGCTGTTGAAAAACAAATCAAAATTCTGCTTACCTTCATATCAGCTTCGAGCTGCTTCATCCACTCCTGAAAAAGGATACCCGTCATCCACGCTTTCTTATTGTGGTGATAATAGAAGCGCTTAAAGTAGCGAGGTTTGTTGGCTTTACCGATGAAAATCGGCTTCATCTTCTCATAGCCGTCCGCATTTGCAGTTAAGGTAATTTTGATCCTGGTCTATTAAAAATTAAGTCAGTCATTAGTGAAATATATGATGCACTTTGCGCTTGGACGGTAAGTTTTGAAGTGATCATATTTGTCGTTAATGGACTAACATCCTCGCCACTTCTAACTTCACTACTAGATCTTTCTGTGCTTCTAGATTTCTCTATTCTCGAACATTCTCGAAGTCTTGTTCGCAATGTCTCTCTCGCATACAGATCGCAGCTAGTTGCTCACAATGATTTTCCTAGTAGTAGCTTCAACACTCTCCCCTCAACTCGCTGCGTACACGCCGTTTTTCATCACTAGGTCGAGGAAGGTCTTCTTCGGTAGTGCCTTGGTTACGTAGTCGGCCAACTGCATCTTCGTCGGGACGTACTGCAAACTGATGCTGCCTTTCTCGAGATGGTCACGTAAGAAGTGTAGTTTCATATCTACATGTTTAGCACGCGCTTGATATCCAACGTTTTTTGCTATCGCTATAGCGCTCTGATTGTCCTCACAAATTGTTGTTGGCTCCTTCTGTTGATGTCCCATCTCTTTCAGCAAATTCCTATCCCAAAGCACCTCCTGCGCACACATCGAAATCGCCATGTATTCTGCCTCGGCGGAGCTAAGTGCCACGGTGCGCTGCATCTTTGACTTGAAAATAACTGGGGCTCCATCCATGCAAACCAACACACCACTATTAGACTTACGATTGTCCATACTACTGCCCCAGTCAGCATCGCTCCACGCTGTAAGCTTGACAACTCCGCTGTCACCACCATGGTACTGAATGGCATAGTGAATAGTAGCTTTTAGGTAGCGTGCAACTCGAATTGCTGCGTTCCAATGAACTTCTCTTGGATTATCGCAAATTCGACTCAAATGCGCCACTGCAAACGAAATATCTGGTCGTGTTCCCATCGCGACGTATAACAGCGATCCGATCAATGAACGATATGGTCTTCGCTCCATACGCTGCCTTTCTTCGGAAGATGCTGGTGCTGTCAACTTGGTAATCAATTGACCCTTATCACAGGGATTGAGCACATTATGCGCCTCCGACTGATTAAACTTTGCAATCAGTCTCAAAATGAACTGCTTTTGCGATAGCGATAAGTGCTTCTCCCTCACATCGTACTGCACCTCCATGCCAATCACGAATCGTGCTGTACCCAAATCCTTCATCTTGAAGTGGGCTGCAAATGACTGCTTCACGTCCACTATCTCTTTTTTCGAACGAGCTACAATCATAAGATCATCCACCTACAGCGTGACATACACGAAATCGCTGTCATTTTGCTTCACAAAAATACACGGGTACGCCTTACACTGCATAAAACCTAGCTTCTTAAATGCGTTGCGAATAGTCTTGTACCAAACTGCTGATGCCTGTCGAAGGCCATACAAACTTCGTCGCAGTAGACATGCTTCTCCCGGCTGGTGTGCCACGCCTTCAGGTACACGCATGTAAATCACCTTTATCAGAATTCCGTACAAGAAGGCAGTGTAAACATCACATTGTTCAATCATGTAGCCCATTTGACAACACAGCGCCATAAACATCCTAATCGACGCCATATTTGCAACAGGAGAATAAGTCTCATCAAACTCAATACCGAACGTCTGACTAAAACCTTGAGCGACTAGTCTGGTCTTGAAGCGAACGATTTCTCCTCTTTCGCTCCTCTTCAACGCAAACACCCATTTGCGTCCGACAAGTTTTGCGTCCGCTGTTGCTCGCACAATTTCCCAAACACCATGCTTACCAAGTGAGTACAACTCACGATTAATCGCTTCTTTCCACTCGTTCTTGTTATCCGATGATAATGCTTCACGATAACAATTCGGTACTTCTTCCAACAAATTGGCCTGCTCGATGAGTTGTAGTCGCTACCTCTTCGGTTCTGGTTCATTCGTCCAGTCATCGTAGCGCTTCCGAACAACTAATTGACGGCCCTCGCTGCCATCTACTTGCGTACTTTGAACAGGATTACGCACTACCAATCGTCCTTCAACAGGTGGAAGGAAAACAATAGCATCACTCAATTCACGTTTATACCCGAGTTGCTGCTGCTCGGTCGGTGGTGGTAGCTGTGGGCGTCTTTCCACTGTCACTTGTTCACGAATTGGTTGCTGCAAAGTATTTACTGTAGCCACAGGTAGTAAATTCAGATCGGTATTGCTTGGTATCTGTTCACGCACAGTCGGCACACTATCATAGCCCTCTTCATCGACCTCCATGTTGTCACGGGCAACCTCATCTACCTCCATCATCTCGCTATCAGCTGTAACAGGAATTGGAGAAACAGCCACATCATCGTCACGGATAATAGTTCGCACCACTTCATTCCTTTGAGGATTCACAGTAGTGTAGGTCTCACCAAAGCTCTCATCAAGTAGGACAGTACAACTAATTTCGATCTTATTCGTCTCCAAGTTCCACACGCGATAGCCCTTACTGCATTCCGCGTAACCGAGAAACATACAATGGAAATCCTTGGCATCAAGTTTCGTCCTCTTTGCCTTGTCTACGTGAGCGTAGCCACGAGCGCCAAATACCCGCAGGTGTTCCAGTGATGGTCGCAAGCCATAGATTAATTCGTAGTGGGATGCCGTCGGTCTCACACTGGACGGCAATCGATTCATTATGTATACGGCTGTTTGCATCGCTTCAGCCCACTAACGTCTCTCCATGTTGTAGTGGTAAATAATCGACCGCGCCATTTCTGCAATCGATCTGTTCATGCGTTCAGCAACACCGTTTTTCTGCGGTGAGTATGGAACGGTGGTCTGGTGAATAATTCCATGCTCCGCACAAATCGCATCAAACTTCTTGTTCACGTACTCAGTCCCATTATCGCTACGAACACATTTCACTCGCGCGTTCAACTGATTTTCCATCACGGACTTGTACTTCTTGAAGTAGTCCAGTACTTCAGACTTCCCCTTGAGAAAAAAAATCACCACAAAGTGAGAATAGTCATCGATAAAAGTCAAAGCGTAGCGAGCCTTGCCTTGCGAGTTCACACTCATAGGACCCATGACATCAGTATGTACAAGCTGCAACACTGAAGTGGTCTTGACATGGCCGCGCACATTCGATGGAAATTTATCCACGCTCATCTTGCCTTTGATGCATCCGTCACATAGCTTCATGTCATTCACGGACGCAACCAGTTTCTTCGGCACGCCACCACACACTTTCACAATGCTCTCCAAGCGACTACTAGCGACGTGTCCGAGGCGAGCATGCCACAGTTCTGTCTCACGTTCTTCTTCGGCGTTCATCAATTCACGACTGTCGTGCACTTCCTTCGCCGTCTCCGCTACAGTCGCATACAATTTTCCCATCCGAGCGACTTCCATCAACTTCTCTACTCTAAAAGAGATTTCACAAACCTTGTGACGAAATACAACCGTGACACCCTTGTACGTCAATGATGGAACAGAAATCAACCGGCGAGCAAGATTCGGCACGTGCAGAACTCCTGTCAACGTCACCTTTGTCCCATTAAAAGCTTGAAACTGCACAGAACCAGCCCCTATTGCTCGCATCGAACCTCCATCAGCACTCGAAATACAAAGAGTAGTCACTAATGGCTCGTATGTAGTAAAATCATCTCGGCAGAACGTCATATGTAAGGTAGCACCACTATCTACCAGCCAGTCCGACGTAGTTTGCGTCGTCGCAAAGAATACATGCTCATTATTATCACCGGACCGACAGTCTTCTTGCCGATGACCAATTGCACCACACTTGAAACAACGACCTCGAAACGAACCACGTCCACCTTGTTGTCTACGATAGCGCCCACGTCTTCGTTGCTGCCCAAACCGCTGGTACTGGCGAGATTGTCTGCTATCCTCTTGACCACTTGCACGCAGTGCGCTCTCACTCGTTTCACGCTCTTTCACCTTCTCGCTCTTACGTAGCAGCATCTCCTTGGCCTCCATCATCGTTACTTGATTCTTGTTCTCTGTGATCTTTACGATTGCATCAAAATCGTCTGTTAAGCTATCTAACAGAATCACGAGTTGCTCGTCTTCAGAAATCGCCTCTCCTACAGCGTTCATGGCCATCACCAGATTGTCAAACTTAAGTAGATGCTCCAATATTGCGTCGTGCTTCGCCATCTTGAACTCATGCATCTGCTTTCTGAGCTGAATGCGGTTATTCATCGTCCTCTTAACAAAAAAGGACTCCAACGTCTCCCATGCTTCCTTGGCGGATTTTGCAGTCCGAATCATCGTCTGATACTGCGGGCTCAGCATACGCGCGATCACAGCGAGTGCCTTGCGATCGGCGGACTTCCACTGCGCTGAGCTCGTGTCAATCCCGTCCTCTTCCTTGTACTCGACGTGTTCTGCCAGGTCCTTGAGCGCTAACGCCATACGCGCGTTGAACACCCAGAGAAAATAGTTCCCTTCGCGTAGTATCTCGTTCTCGTTCCCAGTGTTTGGGCTCATAACCTGATGCACTTTGCGCTTGGACGGTAAGTTTTGAAGTGATCATATTTGTCGTTAATGAACTAACATCCTCGCCACTTCTAACTTCACTACTAGATCTTTCTGTGCTTCTAGATTTCTCTATTCTCGAACATTCTCGAAGTCTTGTTCGCAATGTCTCTCTCGCATACAGATCGCAGCTAGTTGCTCACAATGATTTGCCTAGTAGCTTCAACAATATAGAAGGTCAGAAACTGTCAATAATGGTTTACCTTATCTTTCTTGATTCTCTCAATGCTCTGATGCGCAATTGTCTTTTCAGGAACCATGCTGTATAACAATCCTGAAATCAAAGATTAGCACGCTTCCAATACTTTCAAATTCACTGCACTTGCCAAACAATCCACATACCAGTTTCGTCCTTGTTGCAAACATCTTTCAGTGGATACTGATCTATGATTGCTCTCAATCCTGGTAAGTCAGCATCAATTGCCTCCTGGTCTGCTGAACCAATCTCCCCATGGATCTTAATGCTGTGTAGCTTGTTACGCTCCTGGAAGCGCTTCAACCAGCCATTATAGAATTAGATTGTGTCTTCCGGAATGCCAAGGTTCTCAGCAAACTTTTTCGCTTTAACTTTTATATGCTCTCCACTAAGAGCAACCCGCCTTGTCTGGCACTGAAGTACCCAGGTTTCCAATGCTTCTTTAAGCTGCGGGTTCTTGGCAACACGTGGGCGCTTGGCGGCAAGCTCATCCCCACCCAATGTCTCCAACTCGGGACGATTCTTGAGGATGAGGGAAACACCAGATTGGGTGATCTTGATACCAAACTCCTTACTAGCCCAAGCTGCAAGGGCACTATGGCTTATGGTCGGGTTCTTGGCTCTGTGCTTGCAAATCTCAAGCCTCTGGGTGTTGTTAAGGCGTAGCTAAGACATAGCCTTAAGGCAAGATAAAGTTAGTGAAGTCACCTGGAACACAACTCTGCAGTGTGATACATGTTAATCTGAAACTAAAGGATCGAGTTTTTTTGTTTTCTCATACTTTTTCCTACTTCTGGTGATTTTCTATTGTTTTGTTTTATGTTGTTTGGGGTTATGTTTCGGGTTGGGTGACCTGTATGGGTGGGTTTGGTTGGTTTTCTACCAAGAAAAAATTACAACACTGTACTCGGATAACTCATAACCTCAGGTAACT
>CM047592.1:2929366-2941164 GCA_026184515.1 Peronosclerospora sorghi | reverse complement strand
GGTCGGCTTCTCAAGTTCAAGTTACGCACGTTTGGAACGTGTTATTATGTTTTTTGGATTGTTACGTGGAGATATCGTTCGTGGAGTGTATCACGTTCTCATTTGGATCTCCCTATTGGATTATTGGAGTTTTATTCTCATATTGGTTGGGCTCTACGATCGGTTGAGCGATATGCCCTTTGGTGTATACTCACTCCAAGTATAACTGGTCTGCCCGTACCCAGGGTGAAGAGTTCCGCCCAGGGTACACCACCCAGCACGGTCTCCCACATTTATACCACAAGTCGATTCCCAGAACCGATCCAGAGTGTGTTACCAGCCCATTCCATCGGGTACACAAGGTGATATGAAGAACAAATCCGACCAGGCGTCCTGTGTTGATGGTCGGTCGTCTGCCAGCAGCGGACGATCGGATCGGATCGTAGGCGAAGGTTCGCGGGGTACCCCCCCCCGTAAGTTGGACGGCCGGGCACGATGGTGGTCAGGTTCTCGACACTACGGTGTTCGCTTTTGAACTTGAATCCACCACAACTAACTTAATTTATAATAGACCAGGATCACAATTACCTTAACTGCAAATGCAGACGGCTCTGAGAAGCTGAAGCCGATTTTCATTGGTAAAGCAACAAACCTCGCTACCTTAAGCGCTTCTATTATCACCACAATAAGAAAGCGTGGATGACGGGTATCCTTTTTCAGGAGTGGATGAAGCATCTCGAAGCTGATATGAAGGTAAGTAGAATTTTGATTTGTTTTTCAACAGCTCTCTTGGAAGCCAAAGGTATTATATTGCTAGTCAAAAAACAGGAAGATCATCCTTTTGCTGGATAATGCATCCTCTCATGTATCCAACGGTCTTGAGATGGAGCATGTCTTTGTGCCGTTTCTCCCGTCTAACTGCACGTCAAAGATCCAGCCAATGGATGCAGGAATAATATCGGCATTTAAACGGCACTACCTCCTTTTTCATCTTCTAAATGCCGTGGATCGTGATGAGAGGAGTGAGCGTGAAATCTACAAGGTTGACCAATTGACTGCTATGCAGTGGATCAAAGCTGCCTGGGAAGAAATCTCAGCAACAACAGTGGCAAACTGTTTTTTTCGCCACACGAACCTGTTTAAAGAGACACCTCAGCTGAAGGTAAGTGATGCGGAGTGTGGTGTTGAGCAAGAGATGCTTGATTCCATTCAAAGGCTTCGTCTGAAGTACCCAATGGACATCAACGACCAAATGAATCCGGTAGAGGATGTAACAGGGTTACATTCGAGTCACATTTAGTTGGTGGTGTACGTGAGTACACTACGGTTGGGGTCAGTATTGACCGGTTCGAAAGGTTTTGGACCATTGGTTATTTTAACCAATCAGGGAAGGAGCCCTAGGGGGTGGCGTGTCAGCCATCCACGTGTCGGTACACAGGTGGTGTACACTATATTTTAGCTAGGTACGAATTTGGCATGTTCTACTTCGTATTACATATAGTTTACATTAGTTTAGACTACTTACATATTAAATATATATTCAGTTTACATTTCACTCTATTATCTACAGACGCACGACCTCGACCGGTCGCGTGTGTAGTGAGTGCCGTAGCGTAAAAGGGAGCCCTCGCTTTAGCTACACCCTTAGTAAGGGAGCCTTGCCGTTAAGGATATTAAGTAAACCAAACCGGGAATCTTGGCCCCGAGTAGGAGAGCACTCTCCTACTAAGCCCTTTATAAGGGCGTATCGGCTAAGTAGCGGCGAACGCCGCCTTAAGGAAAATTCTTCCTCTGTGCGCTAGCCGCACCGTGCGTATACGCACCGGCTACAGAGGAGGTTAACACTGCCCATGTGGAGCTTAGTGATGAGGAAATAATCTTACTGGTGCAGCAGACAGAGGCGGTAGAAGAGGAACAGGATCAGGTGGAGGTGGTGGAGATAAGCAAGGAAGAAAAGCTGAAGGCCCTTGCCACTACTGCCTCTCTTCTTGATTTGTCCAGTCCATCTGACCGGGCGTTTCACAGGCGCATAAGTGAACTTCAGATGTCCCTTCGCATTTCTTCCACCACTCAACGCACCCTCAATCATTGGTTTAGGCAGCCCCAAAATTTATTAAAATGTCCCTCAGATAAGTCATAATTTAAAGCCAGTCTATTAGTTATGAGTTATGAGTTATAGGCCATAGAACGGGATCGGTGGAACGCAAATCCTACGAGTTATCCGAGGTTATGAGTTATCAAGATATGAGTTATCCGAGGGACGACCGTACGTTCTTTGTCAGACTCGGCATCTTTAACACGGTTGGATTGCCTCCCTTTGATTTTTTTAACACTTTGATCGTATGCATCAAGAACCGCTTCAATTTGCACTAACGATCTCGAAAGTTCATTTAATGGCACATGACGTCGAAATTGATCAACTGGAGCAAGATTCGGCAATCTATCCATTTAAATAGTCTGTCTATTTTTCAGTTTTAGTTATTAAAGCTAAGTAGGACTATTTTAGGTAGCAATTTGTATTTCATAGTCATTAGTAACTAGTGCCATTTGTGGCATTGATCGCGCATGATGGTCAGATTGCTCTCGAGAGATTCCTCGCGACGACCGAAGACCGCGACTTTAGCACCAAATACCGCAAGATATATGGCAATTTCTTGGTCAATACCAGAACCGCCGCCTGTTACGAGAGCTACACGACCAGAACAGGCATCGCGGCGAAGCACACGGTCGATAGTTTGGGAATCCATGTGGAATGTGTTATATGTACCGTACAGAAAATGGTTTGACCCTATTTTTGTCTTTTCACCTTTTATGATAAACCAGTGTAGGTAGCGGGAAAACTTGTATCTAGGTAGATGTAAAAGCACTACTGCTAAACAATTATATACTCGCTAATACTGATCTACATGTCAACAGACTGGAGGAAAATATTCAAGCACAATGTTGAAAGTTGTTTCCGTCCATCTTAGCACAGTAGTGTAGGAAACTTGGTGTCGTAGATGTCCAATAGTAACACTAAGATTACTAAATCGTCTCAAGTCAATATCTCTGCAACCAATTATAGCTAGGTTGTGAGAATGACACCTTTAGAGAGATCGTAATGTGTATGCGAAGCAGATTGAACCAGGGACTTGTTCAATGGAATGTGTATTTAGAAGTGATTAGCTAGCCTAACATGAATATGCATAAGGAGTTGAACGTATAGTAAACCTTCAACAGCTGTTGTGTTACCTACATTACTTAAAAGTACTCAGTACTCAAAATCGAGTACGGATACCGTATTTTTAGCAACTAAAACGTAAGAAATACAGATTGCTAACTAAAACAAATAGTCCTACATAATTTCAGTAATTAAAGTATACAGACTATATTTAACACTCCTCAATGTGTATTTCAAAAAATCACACATGTTGAAGGCAGAGCGTGGCGCGTAGCTCCTCGAACCTCGAAGCAGGTAAAGCCTTGGTAAGTCCATCAGCGAGCATATCTTTAGTCGAAACGTAGGTAGACTCGATAAGTCCAACCTCTAACTTAGAGATAATAAACTTCACTCGAATGTTGACGTGCTTCATTTTTGAGCTTGTTTCGTCTCCCTTGAAAATCTTGATCGCTGCTTGGTTATCCATGCAAAGTTGCATGGGTAGCTTCATCTTGACTTTCACTTCCTCAATGAGTTCTTTAAATCCCAGTAACGTGACCACGTTTGTCGAAGCCGCATAAAATTCCGCCTCCATGGTCGATAATTAGACGGCAACTTGTTTCTTGCAAAGCCAAGCAACCAAAACGCCACCGACAAAGATGAGTCCACCTGAGGTTGACTTTCTGTCGCTCTTGGAACCTTCGTAATCCGCATCGCAGTAGGCCTTGATGCCCAATTCGTTGCTCGCCACCTCACCGCGCCCCATACAAAACTTCAGATGTGTTGTACCCTTAAGGTAGCGCAAAATCTTCTTGGCAAGCTGCCAATATGCAATGATGGGGGAATGAGTACATCGAGTAGCCTTATGAACGGCATAAAAGATGTCGGGTCTGGTGCAGCGCGCAATCCTAAGCAAGCTGCCGACCAAAGACTGGAAATCCTTAATTGTTGTTAATCCAGTACTTTTCAGAGGTTCGCTTGGTTGAAGCGATAAGCCTTCGAAGTTCAGTCCGATCGGAGTGCTTACCGGTTGGTATCTTCCATCTTAAAGTCTTTGATGATAGCATCAATCGTGACTTCTTGATCCAACTTGTATCCAGAGTTGTTGTCCAACGTCTCTCGCATGTCTAGAAACTTGGATACTTTAACGAGGTTTTTAATCATGAGACACTTCAGGTCTTCAAAATTGCTCTACGATCTCCTCCTGAGTACCAGGTACTAGTAGGTCATAAACATAGATGCCTACTATAACGGTTTCACCATTTAAGGGCTTAACGTATAGATGCATGTCCGTCAAGAACTGCGAAAAATCCAAATCCAGTAATTTTCCGTTAATTAGACGATTCCATATTCGTCCTGCCTGTTTAAGTCCGTAAAGCGTTTTCTTGATCTTCAACACTTTGTTTCCTTGAAAGCCTTGAGCGTACTCACTAGTCTTCAATTTCATATTTTGAGGGATGAACAGAATGATGTCATGTACGTTTTTCTCGGCCTTAACATAGGCGTTCGGAATATCCCCGCGCCTCGCAGGCACCTTCCACTTGGTCGCTAAAGCCAAAAACAACTTCACAGTGTTCATGTCGATAACGGCGGCAAACGTTAAGGTCAAACGTTGCTCGTTGCCACATGCAAGGAGTCTTGCCTTAAACCGTTCGATTTCACCATATTGGTCCATTTTGTCTTAATACCCACTTGATATGGAGAGGTCGACAATCTTGCGACTTGTCAACGATGCTCAGACTTCGTTTAGATCCAACGCATTTATCTCCTCCTGGATTGCAGTTGTCCACTTGTTCTTGTTGAGGGACTTCATTGCTTCATTGAAGTTTTTCGGGTCCATTTCAGTGACGAAATGTACTGACCCGTCACCCAGTCTCGACAGAAGACAAAACATCTGTCCTAAGCTGACCCCTTTTGAAAGCACACTTCTCGTGCACCTTCAGCTTGACATGCTGCCGAGATGGATGACGGTATCGACAATTGAGCCCTTGGATAAACCTCCTGAACGGTTTAGACTCAGAAAGTGACCGTGGTTCCAGCTCCATCACTACAAATTCGATATACCTATTCAAGTGGACCCTATTGACTTTTTCGTTGTAGGGAGCAATCCGTTCCGTGCATTCCCCCAAAGTTTGCTGACGAAAGGGTTTGTCCCCTCTCCTTGGTTAACAACATTGTTAGTTCCCGTAGGTGCTATTACTGCTTTGACGATCGTGGGCTCTCCGGCGTAAGCCTCTGGGTCAAAGATCCGGTGCTTCGCCAGGTGCTTCTTTAATACCCCAGTACCACTTGCCTTTAAATAAAGTGTTGCACACATTAGGCATAGGACGGGATCTTTGGTTTGCCGAAGCCGTTCTTGGACTCTTTTGTGTTAACTTTGGTCTTGCTCGTGACCCCTTGAAAATGCTCCCATACCCAAGAGGACTTTGGTGGCCCTCTCCCCCTAGCGGGTCCTGGCAATGGACCCTATCTAACGGAGTTTGACCCTTTGTGGGGGTGGTCCGTAGGAGGCGCTGCGTCGTTGATCGTCTGCACTTACGCGCTCCTCCTCCTCCTCCAATAAGGTGGCTTCTGGGAACATTGCAGTCTCAGCACCACTTCGAGAAGAAGCAGTTTCGTTATTGGAAGAAGGGGACATAGAGAGACCATCAGTTGCGGGCGACGATAACTCCGATGACATCGAGCCGGTGGTGGAAGGAGAGCGGGATGGATTGACTGGAGGCCAACTAGACGAGAAAGGAGGCCCCGAAGTACATTAAGGATAGGAGTTACAGAGAGTCTTCCTAATCCATTCTCTCTCTGCACTGGTGCATTATCACTGCCCTTACCGTTGTCGGTTGAAGTACTGCTTACGGATCGTTGCGGAACAACCATTAGTTGAAAAGAGTAGTAGATAATTAATCGTCTTGGCGGGAACGATTTGAGGGCTAGAGGGATACTTAGAGGGGCTAAGGAAATGTGATTATGAAGGAATTTAAATTTCAGTAGTATCTCAAGAAGATAATTCTTTAAAGGCTGAACTGCGAGCATGACATACCTCAAAGATAGCATCAGAAGACGATCACTTAGTCACCACTTAAGAGAGGCACCGTTAGAAGAGAAGGAAGCCGAATTAGGCGAAGAGGAGGGAGGACCATGAAGGAGGATAAAGTAGCTCGAGCTTGATCAATGAAGAAGATGATTAAACAGAGTGGACAAGAGCGACCGGCGGTAACATAGCAGGATCATCTACTGGAGATCTACTATTATAATTGCGGGCCCTCATTCGCGCCAAAATCGCCTGACTTGTGTCCAGTTACCGCGCTTCTTCACCCACATTTGAAAGCGGTGGTGGGATAAGGGCGATAGATACGAAGTAGCAACGAAGGGAAAAGGATAAAGGAAAAAGAGAAGAACAGATATTCGAAGATATGACACCAATACTTTCATTATCGTTTTCTTCTCTCCTTCCGCCTCCCGCCAAAATTCTCTGCACTCATGTTCACTTCCCGCCCTCCCTAAATTCAAAGCCAGCTAGGTACCACTACTGTACTATGGACCATCAGGGCGGCGACTCATGGCACTACTTGCAGTTGAACTCGCCCTCCTTCTAGATGATACGAATCTCTCCTCTGTCAGCAGAAGGAGTCTCCTTGAGACTTCTTGGTGGTCGGTAGTAGTAGCAGAAGAAGACGAACGAGCTTGCGGAAGGGGACGTCAGGAGATCTCCATGAGATAGACTAGTCTACACTTCACCATACCGAACCCCTACAACAACTACACAATGAGGTTTGGCAAGTCGTCTATGTTATATATAGGCAACCCGAGTAACCCGAGTCCAATAGTAAATGTTAGTCTTATTACTCAGGTTGACCCGGGTCGGGCATCTGTTGACCTAAGTCAGGTAGGGTTGACCAAAAGTTGACCCGGGTCACAACACTAAGAATGACAGGACTAGGTACCATAGTTGTAGTAAATCGGTAAAATTTCGTATCACACGGAATTTAGTAACACACTAGTACCCTGCACGTGCTACGCATGACTGTAGGAATGCAAGAGCGCGGCCATAGGCTCTGCATTGTTCATACATGTTGAACTGTAGACAGATATCCAGAGTTTGGGATAGATCCTGACTTTCGTTTCAAAATTCATTGGGCAACAAGGCTTCTTTGCAGACAATATTACTCGTATAGATACCTCCCGTCCCGATAGCCGCCCAGTCGTCGACCACTCTCTTTCTCGTAGCAAACGACATGCTTCTGGAGTGCGCCACGTAAAGATGACCATGTGAGAAGACGGGTTCTGAAAGGGAAACCCACACCTTCCGGGTGGTCTGCCCTTGATACTTACTGATAGTGAGAGCAAAGGCAGGCAGGATGGGAAATTGCCTGCGCTTAAGTTTGAATGACAGCTTGACGTCGTCCGAGGACATCAGAGGCAGCCTTGGGAGAAAGGCACGTTTTACCGCGGTGGTCTCTAGTGATGGTCTCCGCTTCTATGGAAGGAATGTTTGGCATAGTAACCTTGTCCAGTTGCACAGTCCTTCTGCGGGGTTGAGGTTACGGAATGTACATTACGGGAGCACCGAACTTTAGCTTGAGCTCGTGAGGCGGAAAACCTCCAGATGCGATTGAGTTGAGGAAATCTTGGGGATGAAGGTTGTAGATATCGTCCTCGAACGAGTCGAGCTGTAGTATATGTGTGTTTTCTCGCTCTATAATGGACTTCGTGGCTTAAAGGTCGACGAGGTCGCGTACTATCATCGGGATAAAATATCTTCGATATAGTGTCAATTTAACTACACTAACTGCACACTTGACGAGAAAAGCAAGGAAAATGGCGAGCTTGATGATCTGAGTGATGATCTAACTCGCTGGATTGAGTTGGTTGAGGTGATTATAATTCAGTCCAGGGCGAGACAGAGTAAAATTTACTTAAGAACGTCGATCAGTCTTCCTTGATCCGCGGAACAGGTCCATCTGATCCGTGATCGTATACAGGATCTACATATACAGGCTTACCTTACGTTGCGTGAAGAAGCGCAAAATATAGGACGAAACAATAAAAATTGTTTCTAATACTAATTTGGTCCTTCACAAACGTCAACATCTATGTGCTAGACGGAAGATTTAAGAGTAATATATTCTGGATGCTTTAAATTAACTAATTATAAATAGGGAAAAACTAAACATTACCGTGTCCAAATAGGATTATTTAGAACTAGATTTTACCGATTTTGATTGGCTGTTTTCAGCCTGCACGGTTTAGGGGTTAGGGGTTAGGGTTATTTTTTTGTCTGGTAAGTTTCCGTGGTCAATTGGTTTGAAGGTTGGTTGGTTGGTTGGTTGGTTGGTTGGTTGCTGCTTGGTTGGTTGCTTGGTTGGTTGCTTGGTTGATTGCTTGGTTGATTGCTTGGTTGCTTGCTTGGTTGCTTGTTTGCTTGGTGGGATGGGGTGGAATATGTGAGACAGCGGAGAGGCGCATAAAATGAGCGGGACCCCAAAAAATGCAGGCTGAAAACATCCAATCCAAATCGAGTTATAAATAAGCCTATTTGGACACGGTACTGTTTAGTGGACCCCTTATAAATAAATCTAAGAAAATATACAAATGTGTGTAAGATCGCAGATTTTATCATGAAATTGTATCCCTTTCGCATATAATTTCTGTTAAGTGCACCGAATTAAATTACCAATTGATTCTAAAAATTATCCAAAATTCGATTATGAACAACGTAAATGTTCCAATTAGAACTACTTAAGTATCATTGACTACATCATCCCCTAGTCAAGGTGATTAGCGATCGGAGTGGCACTTGCTGGTAATGGGATTTTTCAAGATTGACACAACATACGCATTTTTTGTCAAAATGAGCAAAAAGAACGGCAACTCCTCAAAGGCAGCTGCCGAACCAAACTTAATTTCCTTAGCGACTTAACCTAAAGCACGAGTTGGAATTTTGGTTGATAATAGAAGCATCCTCAATCATCAATATAGGGGACAGTGTGACCCCTACTACAGATGTACATCTAGCACATCAAGATCTGCTGGTAAGCAGATCCACAAAATTCTATTGGACAATTACGACATAGAACCTGTTTATTATAGCGACAGCGAGGCATTACACGGTGATGCCGAGTCAGAAGAGGAAGAACTTGACAAGAAGAGGGCTTAAAGTTTCTGCTACTTCTAGGCACACGCTGATTCCGAATGAAAGCTCTGCGCCAAGTGTTGGTACGTCTTGTGCTTTCGCAGCATCCACTTCTGTTTTTTTGTATGCAGAACCGCACAGTTGGTAATTGGGACGGTAGTGGAAACCCGACTATCGATAAACGTTACTCGATTGCGATGTTTTGGAGGACTCCTTGTCCATCACTTTGATACAAGTGTCGATGAAAGACCCCCGTAGATGATTGACTTATTGTTCAAGGCTCTCTATTTTGGTAGCTAGAAGTTATCACTAAAGAACTGGGAAATTCTAATATTACCTATGCCAATAATGGAATGTTTATGTTGAGAATTACAACAAAATCTTCGCGCAAGATGCGAACCCTTCTCAAACGCTTCTTAATCAATCGCTTAGGCGAATCGGCGTGGCTTCACTATCCACGTACCAAAACAGGAATACCTTGCGGAGTTCCTGCAAAATAAAACTGTTGAAATCGAGAGATAAGATAAGAAACGGATCGTATATGAAAGAAACAATGATCTCCACTATATCCTCTGGGTTCTTCGTAGAATATTCAGTACGGCCGAAGCTCCCGTTGTCCTTCAATACCCTCGTTACCGTTGGATCCAACGGTCACTCAACATCAAGGGTCATCTAGGAATCATTTTCCGACATAAAGTGTCTCCTTTTCAAGAGGAGCACTGTGCATTCCGAAGTGGGAGTGCGTAGATAGTGCGGTTTCGCAGTACTAAACTACGTGGTACATTGAAGTGATGTGGTTAACACCGAAACGCCCGAAGTGGTACTGGAAGCACTACGCTGATCTCGAGTAAAGCCTACTCCTCGAACCCTTCCAAAGAGCCTGCAGCGTTCACTCGCAGTACATCTGAGTTGCTCATAAGAGTCAAACGCTTAGGGGAAACCAAGCCGCGTACAATGCTGGTCCCGGCCGCTTCGTCTTGAGCGCTTTGTAATCAATCTGTGGGTATTCCGTTGATTATGAAGAGGAGGGGAGGTGGCGACAGAAACGTACGCTGCCACCAATATCGAGAAGCACGAAAAGCGGCTTTTAACAAGGTTCAATTTGACCTTTGCACTTGCTTGCTTCCCTCGATGGATAAATCGTTTTTTTCTCTTTGTCGAACGATAACTTACCCTACAACAGAAGGTTGAGCGTGCTCGTTCAAAAGAAAACTTAAATTCGGAGTATTGGCCGTCTAAATTGCCACGACATTCGTCGCGGAGACTTGGGTA
This sequence comes from Peronosclerospora sorghi, assembly GCA_026184515.1. Classification (NCBI taxonomy): domain Eukaryota; phylum Oomycota; class Peronosporomycetes; order Peronosporales; family Peronosporaceae; genus Peronosclerospora; species Peronosclerospora sorghi. The sequence goes on along the minus strand of CM047592.1, from coordinate 2,930,644 downwards.
TCCGCCGGGGTTAGCCAAGGCGTAAGGAATAAGGCTCCCTACTAAAGATCATGGGTGCAGGCATTACTTTGACACTAAGGACCTTAAACGGTCCAATAAATTGGGAAGCAACTTCCACCAGGGAAGTTGCTGATTATTTGTGCACACAAATAAGTAGTTGATAAAACGCCTTATTCACCTTGTTGGAACGAATTCATTCGAGTGATTTTGTCTACTTATATCAGCTTTCTACTTCTGCTTTTCAAAAGAGGATCCAGGTGCATCTTTTTCACATAGCTTAGTACAGCATGACGATGTAATACGAATTCGACTATTGCTCTTTAGTAATAGATGTATCGTATATTTCTGCAGTTTCACAGCAGATGCATGTTCAGTGCTAACAGTTTCAGCGATTTCGGCTGCTCAGATCAAAATAATATTTTTAAGTCGCTGAAGAATTGTCTTTGACAACTGTTTCAGTTTATTTTTCTGCTCATGTCATTATTACGGGAGCTGTTGATATATGTAATCCTGTATCTGCCGTAGCTGGGTTTGTACTGGTAACGTATACAGCTATGCTAGATAGATGCGTTCAACATACCTTCGAAAGTTGAAACTTGGGTTTTATCCGCGTTAATTCGCTCTAAGCTCGAGCGGAATCCTCCCCTATTTAAATTCTGCGTACCACCAACTAAAGCGAGGATGCGAGAATGTGGAATGGCATTCATGTGAAACGGTGTGTGAAGTGTTTAAGCAACGAGTTCATTGAGTCACAGCACGTCACTCCATTGGTCAATCCATGCCCGTATATTGCAGCATGTCGCCCAGAACGCGGTTAACGCGTTCTGTTTCTCCATCATTTTCTGGATAGTCGTGATTGATATCTTAACTGCGTGCCCTATAACGAGAAAGTTTCTGGTAAGAAACGTCCTGCTAATCTCGGATCTCTATCCTAGATAATGTTTTCTGGTATTCCGTGTTAGCTGAATACGGTATCGTCAAATACCGCGCTGTTTGCGTGGCAGTGGTGTTGTCCAAACTGCATAAAGATGTTCCATATTACTAAATTGGTTTACAAATACAACGACCCTGTGGTGTAGTGGTTAAGGCTCCACCCCGGGAGTGGGAGATTGAGGTTCGATGCGCGTAGTGGACATAAACATAAGGTCGATTTAGAGTCCTAATTGTGGTGAAGTGTACCACAAATTTGGTCACTTTTGGTCAAGGCAGTTGGTCGAATTTCGGATTGGTCCAAACAAGGGGGGCTTTTCAGCCTATCAAATTCAAGGAGTATCAAGA
>CM047592.1:2910332-2929356 GCA_026184515.1 Peronosclerospora sorghi | reverse complement strand
GGTGGTCAGGTTGTCGATACAAATGTATTCGATTTCGAACTTGACTCAACCACATAATCAAGCGTAATGAAAGCGACCCTACAGCTTGCGCTTAAAATGGCTTACACCTCGTTCCGTAGAGCGCCCACCCTTGCTGGCTGTTCACGCTCTTAAGGCAAGAGGAGGTCGCCTTGTTGGATACGTTTTCAACCTAACTTGCAAGTTCGCTGACTGTGTGTCGCCGGAAGCGGTATTATTCAGTGTCGGGGAAAGCGCCCAATATATTGTAGCAAATGTTCTTTTGTTTTGACTGCTTCGGTCCCGAGGATGCCACAACAATATGTACATTGGTTCTGCATCTTTTCCCCCCCACAAATGTCGTGGTTGTGGTACGGCGAAGGTTAACTCTCGCCGCCGATTAACACCATGCGGCACCTGTTGATTGTTCCCTTTTCGACTGCCACCGGTTTACTGGACATTACCTATATCTTAAAGAATCATTTGGAAAATATAATCTTGGAGACTATTTGGCTGAGTTATTGATCGTTGGGAACGTTATTCAGTCCTTTATGAGCACAGCTACTCGCGTAGCCAAGGCTAGTGGATCACTTAAAATATTTACCAGCCAATATTGTGTCTTCTGCAAGTATGTTGGTGTATGAAGCTTATTCCACCTTGCCTTTTAACGAATGTTTAAAATAGAACTTGCAAAACTTTTGTAACTTGCGCGATAAAAACTCAGGACGTCGTTGTACATATAAACAAAGCGTTCAACGCTTGACATGGAAATCCTCGTTTTCTCTATTCATTCGCAATGACTTCCGACGCCAAGCAAATGAGTCATGAAGAATAATTCGAAGAAGTACCGACGGTTCTTAGATCAAATTGATGCTCCAGGAGGTCTTCAAATCCTCCAGGACATAAAAATCGAATTACGTTTGTCGATAGTCGGTCTCTACTGTCTGGTACACGTGTTTTCGCAGGGGGTTAGTACGCCACTATTAGTGTAACACGCGGTTCTGTATTCATTGATGCAGAAGCGGCTGCTACCAACTCTGAGATGCCTCTTCGCAAGAGGGCTGAGTGTGCCGACACTTTGCGCCAAGTATTTACTTAGACTCAGTGCTCACTTAGATGTGTCGTACTTAATGTGTCTTACTTAATCAGACCCGATTGACGCACAACGACACCTCACTGTCGCTAAAATTGGCATGATCTAGGTTGTCGTCATCATAAAAAATCTTTCGATCTTCTTACGAGCAGATATAGATGTGCTAGGTGTTGTATAGGCAACGTCTGTAACAGGTCCCCCGTCTTGACGACTGAAGACGCTATTGCTTTTGAGGCGTCGCCGTTATTCCTGCTTATTCCGACACCAGATAGAGTGTACGATAGTGTTAGAAAATCTCCAATGACACTTCCGCTTGGTCAATGATAATACTGGCCAACCACGGCAAGTGTGGCGTGATGTTATGGGACTCTAATACATAGAAAACAATGATATTTAAGTTGTAATATCATTATTCTAATTTGAACATTCACTTTGTTCAAAATGGAATTTCCCCCCCAGCTGCTCACAGCCCATGATAGTGACTGCGGTATCATTTGGCCTCAGAACAAACCGCCGATGCGTTTATCAAAGACATGTTAAAGAGCTTTTGCATCTTCAACTATTAAGTCAGGCGACAAAGCGACCACTGCTGCAAATGCTGCTAATGCAACATCTAGAAATTCAAGTTCTGCTCGTAAGAAGATCGACAACTTTTTCTATGATGATTTCGACAGTGAGCATGTCGATAATAGTGACAGTGAGACACCAAAAGGTGGTATAAAGTCCGAAAAGAACGGAGATGATAAGAAGAGTCCTAAAGTCTCTGCTATTTCTAAGCATGAGTGGAGTCCAATATAAAAACTCCGCGCCAAATGTTGGTTCATCTCATGTTCCCGCTGCGAAGAGGAAGCACCCAGAAAGGCAGCTGTCACTTCTGCTATGTTGTACCTCATGTTCCTCAAAAACGTGGGTTATTGGGCTTCTGCAAATGCGTTGATTATTTTTGTAGATAATCAGGTTCTGATCATCTGACGTGGGTGTCGCCGTGGGGCAATGTATTTTAGTGCAGGATCCTGCTGCTCGAACGAACTCTTCCAAAACATCTCGGGAATCCGCCCTCACTACTTGCAGTGGATCAAAAGAGTCAAACGCTACGGGATAACAAAGCCTGTTTTACCACTATGGTCCCGGTAGCTTTTCCTTGAGCGCTTATCAATGAAGCGCTCAAGAATATAGCAGGTATGTCCCTAATATCAGGAAGAGGGGGGGGGCTGGCGTCGGAAAATGTACGCGCGTCAAAAGACGACATGTGGCTTTTCGAGAAGGGTCACTTGAATCTTCACAAGATGTTTGCTTCCCTCAAGTCCGATTTTGGCTTGATGGTTAGTTCCCTTCGTTCTTTTCTCAAGGATAATTTAAATTTTTGGAAGGCTTGCCCTTCAACAGAATCTTGAACGGTAGTAGAGAGAGCATGAACGTCTGCTGAGTTTTCGCAATAAGTTAATGTCGCCCTTCTGGACGATCTGGATAGGCTTATCATTTGTCGAGGAGACTCGGGTCGCCTTCGGGGTGAGACGAAGCGTAATGCTAGAGGCTCCCGACATAAATGTCTGGTGCAGGTGAATTTGCTACGATTTGTATAATCTTTAGGTATACTTTGGATCTTTAAAGATCCAACAGCTTGGGCAGTAACTTCCGAGCAAGAAAGTTGCTGAATGAATGGATAGGAAACTTAGTAGTTTATAAAAGTGACTAGTTCACCTTGTTTGAACAAATATGTGCTCTGGCGTCCTCTTCTATCAGCTTTCTGCTCCTGATTATCAACAGCGGAAGCAAGTACATATTTCACAAAGTTTATTACTGCTTGACCCTTTAATACAAAATTACAACTGCTTTATTTGAAGTTGATGCTGTTTCAGCGGAAGGTGGATCTATATTGGCGACTTCTACTCTTATATGAGCCGTAAGATCGTGCAACATGCTTTCGCAAGTTTCCACTGCAAATTGCGTTTCGTTATCATCAACTCCTCCCGGCTTATATTTTGCCCTAGCGCCAAGTAAAGCTGGGGTGCATGGATGCCACATAACGGCATTTACGTTGAACGGCGTGTGATTTTTTGAATCATAGACCCAATTGTTGATTGCGAACTCAGTGAGTGGCAAAACTTCACTTCACAGTTCTAAATCCATACGAGTAAAAATGCATCATGTTTTCTAAACGTGGTTAACGGGTTCTGTCTGCCCATCCGTTTCCGGATGGTCCGCGGTTATATCTTAAACTACTTGCCCAATAATGACTATGTTTTTTTCCAGAGACGTCCTTTCAATATCGGTTCACTCACTATAGGAGACAGCGTTTTGTGGTATTACTTGTTAGTTCAATGCAGTATCAAAAATATGCGTACAGTTTGCGCGGAAGTAGTATTGAACGACAATGGAGTAAGAAGTTCCATCTTATTAAATTGGTCTATAACTATTCCTGTGGTGCAGGTTAAGACAACATGATTGAGGGTTCTAGATCCTCAGTGGACACGAATGCAATGTCGGAGTATAGTCGGGTCCAAGTGTAATGAAAGCAACCCTACATCACGTGCTTGACATGGCTTACACCTATCCCTGAAGTCGGGAGGTTCATATTATCTAACTGGATCGGTTTACAAAGCCCAATATACATGGCTTCCGACTTTTATCAGGTGGAAGACCAAAAACAAAGTCCAAGGAATCGACCGACAAATATTTAAGTGGTGTGTGCGCAGATTGCGCAGAATTTACGTGCCTGAAAATCACGCAAGCGAGCACGTACTTGTGTACCCACTTGTACTGGTTCCTCCAGTAAAAGTCTTCTGCGAGAGAAGCGTATGTTTTTCCCGACATAGTGGTGCGTTATAATATTCAAACATGATTTCATGTTCGAGATCATCGTCGTTGGAAACAACGATGTAACTTTCATCTTCTTAGTCTGTGTTATATTGCAGAAGACAATCGTTCAATCGATAGTGGTGCGCGCATGCGCGTGAAAACTTCGGAAGTTGATTGCGCTTCTTTGCTGATTGGTTACATAAGTAACCAATCAATAGACGAATTGGGCGAGAACAGGCTCTTGTATTACTGTCGAGGTAGATATAGTCAATTCTGAGTATCCAAGTTCGTTATTCCTAAAATTCTACTGTCGGATGCTACACCGTTATCACGGCAGTCTAGAAAGAGACCACCAAGGAAACTAATCTACTACCAAGAGATTCACCGACTCTTCAATTGGCGTCGCCTGATTTTGTCAAAGAGATCAAGAAGGCGTCGGGGGATGTCTAGATATGGAAACTAGAATAGGACTACCTTTAATCAAGGCAGAAAACCTGGGAATATTCAAGCAATGTACTGATCGACGTGAATCATATCCCATTTCTTACTTTATCGTTCAAGTGACACGCAGATTACCGATCTGGGTCGTTTTATTTTATTGGCCTGTTGATAGCATAGCTGGATCTTCCAGGACGGCACAATTAAACGCCGAGAATTATGAGTTTCATTTCCGACGGTTCGGTGCTAGCGATATTGTCAGGAATAATCGAGAGGTAGGATTCATGGCTGATGTTTTCCGCGCGTTCAATCGCATGATTGATGCCACACTAGGCACCGATCATATGCCTATCGCATCAAGCACACGGGACAGTCGAGCGGATGTTACTGACCATTACACTTGTGATTAATATATATGGTACAGATACTGATCAGCGCTGTTTCGATGAATATTCGGAGTGATCGCACTGAATTCATCTTATCGTATCAGAGGAGACACACCGTTTTATCTCGCGAATGGTTGGGACCCCTGATTAACAATGGAATCATCTCTGTGCGTGGCGCTTGGGGAAGCGATTGTGAAGCTCTTAGGTGGAGATTCGGCTTCGAAACAGTATTGTCAGGCCAGGGAGTCTGTGGTCAATCTCCACCTAAATTCAATCAGGGAGAAGGCACCTGTTCACAATGACCAGGTGTCTCCCGATTTCATTGAAGGTGGGTCAAGCATTTTGTTATATCTGGACCATGTCAATCCAGATACGAATAGCTCCCTCATATGTGTCAAGGATCTCTCCGGGTAGCATAATAGATCGAAAAACATGAAGTCAAGCCGATCATGGCCGACAGATCTAGATTCCAGTGGTACACCTTTCGAGACTGAAGATAGTCAACGAAGTTCTCGAAAGACATAATACAGCCGTAGTCACGAATTTTGTGGATCGAATGAATTATAGTGAAGTGTTCCTTTGAGAGGACAGTTAAAAGAAAAGGTTACTGACGTTCAATCAGAACGGAAAGCTTGTGTATGGCAACTACGGCGATATTACATAGTGTATAGGAAGGGATATGGTCAGCCAAATGGGTCGATGAAGCTGATCTAAATTGTGGATAATGGTGAAGGATTTAAGAGTTCACTTGTACACAAGAACCGTTATCATAATTATGCAAAGCAAGGAGAAGTGGATGATTCGGTCTAGAATTAGACCGATCATCATCGCTGATGTGCCTGGGGGGGTGATTACGGGGGACAATGCAATGCAAGTGGTAATCAGCATGCTTACTTCGTCGCACAAATAGAGGGGAGGCATGATTATGAAGCTGGTCAGTAGAGACATGAGATTTTTGATGACTAGTGATAACTAGATGACCGGTTGATTTGAGGATTTTATGGCTTGATGGACTGATGATGGTAATAACGCTACTTTAATTTTCATATCGATTAGACAATTTGAATCATCGTTTTCCGTATCTGAACGGCAAGGTGGAAAAGTGACAAAATAATTATATTGAAGTGCTATTATCAGAGAACTTATCGACCGGACAACCGACTCTGTAGCAGGGGTATTCTGTTGATATGGATTCTCCCAGAATACGCTTATCAATTTGATCATGCGCCTCTACAAGTGATGTAGTCGCACCGAGACATGGATGCGACGTAACATTGTCCGCTAAAAACACGAAGAGGGCATGGAAATAAAGGGATACAATAATAAATCCAGGTCACACCTCTCCACCGTCAAGAAAAAGTTGAAAATGTCGATTCAACACGGCTAGGTCGTTGACAACGAACTTGATAACAATTCCCGAGGCCTGAACATTTCCTCCATTGCAGGTTGGTAAGTGATGGGTGGCTCCCAGGGAGCCAACCGATGGGTTTCCGCAAGGTTCAAAGGTCGTCGCTGAAATTCGTAAAACCGGGGCTGCTACTGATCCGAGTCACCTGTCTGCCAACGTGTTCCAAGTGTTCGACACGAGTAAAATTGGAGAGTGAGATTAGCTGGTTATCGTTTCTTACCCTACGTTTCTCCCTACAGTCTCACAGTTAGAATGTGCTAGATCGTGGACGAACAGTCTACACGATTCGATGAATGTTCTTGAATGTTCTCGTGGTGATGTTGTTGATACACGAACCAATTTGCAAAGACAGTACACGATCGGCAGTGCTTGCCAACACTCCCACTCACTGTCGATGGTCCCTGGTTCGGCGTGGCTAGAGGTTCATGATGTCGCGGAGGAACTCGAACCGTTTCGTGGCGAGGGCCTTCGTTAGGATATTATCCAGCTGATGCTGCGTCTCCAGATAGCTGATCTTGATCTGCCCATCACCTTTTCTCGGATGAAGTGGTGACAGATGTCCACATGCTTCGTGCTTGCGTTGTAGCCCGCGTTGTGCGCGAGCGCAATCGCGCCTTGGTTGTCCTCCCACACCAGGGTTGGTGCTGTTTGTTTGTATCCGAGATCCTTCATCATCATCCGCACCCAAATCACCTCCTTTGTGCACATGCTCAACACCAGGTACTCTGCTTCCGCTTAGCTTAACGCCAACGTGCGTTGGTATTTTGACTTGTACACAATAGGGCCACCATTCATCATGATCATCACACCGGAGACAGAGCGTGCGTCTTTCGTCGAGGTTGTTCCCCCAGTCGGCATCGCAAAATGCCGCTGGTGCTTGCGCTTCACCCTTTTCCTTATATAAAATATTTTAAACCTGCTTCAATTGATAATATCGATTTTTCTTTGAGTTGAAGTTAAAACAAAAAAACTTAAACTGTAATTCAATCGATAAATACAAAGTAATAAAATGATTTTATGATATTAATAACATTAAACCTATAAGGGGGGGCAAACTTAAAGTTTATCCCAAACGAAATAAATGTTTATATCAATCAAATATCAGGTTTAGATCAAATTTGATATGCACCCCTGCCGATCTGAGTGACCCGAAATAAACGTTTATTTCGGATATGAGCAGCTCGAGAGCTGCTCATTTCAAAGTGTGTATATCGTGTGAAATAAACGTTCATATCGCGTGTGTTTATTTCACGAAATAAACACTTTTTTTCTTATGTCTGACCCCCCTATTAGGGGGGTAATAGTGGTATTAACATTAATATAGTTATTTCATATGAATTTCTTTTGGAAAGCGCTATTTGCCCCCACCCATTTTGGCTATTTGCCCCCCCAAAAAACTTATTTGCCCGGCACTCTTGCCCTACCCCTAATTCCACGTCTCATCGACGCTCATGACTTTCCAGCCTTGTGCAAAAGATTTGGCTACACCTTGAAGGTAAAAAAAACATAACTGTATTCAATTTTATTGTTTCAATCATCACCTCTCCATATAATACGCCACTTCCGTAGCAGCGCTCGTATCGGCATCCTCAGGCACAAGTGGTAAGTTGGTTCACATGTCTGAGGCCTTAGATCAATGACCACGAGTCAATGTTCCTGAACTGTGCATATTTTGCACTTACCAAATGCATGTAGTACCTGCATGGACTAAAATACTGAGCATTTTCAATTTCTAAAACTACTCCTGCTCCTGCATTGTACCCCCTGCCGTAGAGAAAGAGCGGCAGTTGAAACCCGAGCCACTTGAATCGTGAACACTTACTCAAATAATTCACCGCGCTATTTTTCCCGCACGCACCAAGTCCTAAAGTGCGCACTACTTCGCGATCCTGCTCGACGGAACAATTCTCGACACATGATCACATGCATTTTCCACGCCATCGCAGAAATCGATTTGACAAAAGTAGTTTGTTCACACAGGACAAAACAAATTTATCCGCGAGGTTAAATTTGATGAGACCAAATTTTCGTCTCAACAAATTTATCATGGACAAATTTATCTTCACGCGGCACCCGCGCACCACCGGCGGACGAAAAGCTGTTTCAAAAATCATATCTGATTTAAAGTTTGTATGTGGCAATAGGCAGAACGTATGTGGCAATAGGCCATGCGTATGTGGCAATAGGGCGTGCCCTTAGCAGACTACCTTTCCAACAAAAGTCGAGACAATTCGCGAGGCCACTTATGCTGGAGTCTTTCCTATATCGCTTCTTTTCTTATGTCAGCGCTCCCGGTAAGGAAGGCAACGCCTCACACAAAATTATGGAGCAAGTGCGCGAGGAGACGGCATTTACTCGTGGAGCGGACGTGGAAGGTGGGTCTTCATAGCGCAGGAGAGACAAACAAAATTGGGCTCCAAAACGCGCAGCTACGCTGATGTGGTGGCGGGCAGAACATAAAGACGGATGTGACCGAAACAAGTGGTATGCATGACATGCTATGCTAATTATAATTGAGCTAGCACGCACTAAAAGACGCCTTTTTTGCTAGAAGATAAAACCATTCGAGTAATACGCATTTTAACAGACACAATAAGTTCACCAATAACACTGTTTCCTATTGCACGCGGCTTAATAGACTGGATTCTATTCTTCGCTTTTGAACTCACACTCAGCCGGCAGGTACGAAAGGAGCTTTTCGGGCACCATTTTCTTCAACTTAGCAAACGGAGCTTTGTGCAGATTTAATTTTTGCAAGATATCTGCATCATCATGTATTTCAAATGGTGCACTAAAGTTGAAAAATATGTCTTGACGATCTTCCGACATCTCACACTGAATCACGGTGTCCTTGCTAGTATTCAATGCAATAAATGGTAGAAATATTCGCCCTTCGTCCCGGACAATGTTGGCAGATGCGGGATCTTTGGTCTCTTTTTGTTTGCGCTGAGCGTTTCGTTTAAACAGGTTTTTCATTGCAAATTATTGTACCAAAAGGTCTTGAAGATGTTGCTTCTTCTTTTCCACGTTTTTCATGCGTCCATTCATTTCAGCCTATTGAGGCAGCCACTTTAAGTAAGTATGTCGCTCAGCTGAAAACTTGATGACTTCATGTAGCCTGTAAACGTAGACAAACCATAAGCATTTCCATGTCATGTTGTTCGTTCGAAGGAAACCCTTTCCATCGGATTTCCTTGCGCACTGAAATAATATCCATAGCCATCAGTACATTCGGTGCGTCGTATACACGACGGCGAACATTTTTTTCATTGTAATCCTTTACAAAACACGCGAAAAGATCTAGCGCTGGATATAACCACAAGTTTTTCGACAACTTACGCAATCATTTGGGCGCATCGAGACGAACTCGAGCACCAGCTCATCAGCGACCTCATTGTAAGACGTAATGTACTTTTCCTCCACTTTTTGACATACTTTCATACTAAAATGACGTAGACCTTTCTGATTTTCAAATATTTTCTCTTTTTCGCAGGTGATCTGGATACGAGAACAGGTTTAGGTCTCTTCGTTTTAGCTAGTGGATTCAAACAATAAATGCAGAAACGAACGGGCTTGTGAAAGACAAACTTGCGAACGATGACGCAGCTGAGATTGTGTTCTTTTCGATAGTCTGTTCCACAGGTGTTAACGGTGGTGCCGAAGAGGACTCAGACGGCGGCGCATCAACAAGAACACCATTCTTCAAAATTCCTACCTCTGTAGACATCTTTTCGAGACCTTGAGACTTCATCATGTTCACAAAATCGTCATGAAGACTCGTGGGTGTGATCAACGCGCTTGCTGCATCCACTTGAAACGGTGTATTTTCCGCTGTCATTCCGTTTGTCGTACAAATTGAGACAAGGTTTTAGTGGCCAATTGACTACTGATATTTTGCGGTAAAAAATGAGAGTACGTTTTCTCAACCTAAGGTTTTGGTAGTCAACCGACTTATTAATATTTATTTTTGTGGAGACAAATCAGATTTGTCAGGGTCGGACAAAAACTATTTGTTTTCCCCGTTTATCCGGGTTTTGGAAGTCATCCAATGTACCCTATTTGGAAATTAGCCAGCCTTATCATTAAGAGAGGGTGATCACTTATAGAGGATGACTCTCCTGATTCTTTATTAGGCTCGTAAATGTTGAGAAAAGAGCACTAGAGGGTTTTCCCAAGTTAGCGCGCACACGTCCTTACATTCAGCATTCCAAAAGTCAGAATCAGTTTCTTCAACGTTAACATATTAGTTTCTGCCGTTTCGGCGGAAACTACATGTAATATGAAGTAAACTATGAGCACATCTTCTGCTGTATCATCAGTAAGTTGCATCTTTCGAATGTATGATGAATCTATTCTTAACATAACAGTAGTACTGATCTATTTACTTCTGATACAGCAGTAGATGTGCTCATAGTTTACTTCATATTGACAGGAATACAAACTGGAACAAAAGTCAGAGACAACTTGTTTATTTAGCAATACCCCGATTTTTGTCGTCGCCCACAATCCCCGTGGTAAACCCACTAAATTTCGTGCTGATGGTACGGATTTGGCCAGCAGCTTGGGCCACTTGGCGCAAGAACAAGCCTTCTCGGAGGAAATACCCAAGCCAACGACGATGCCAGTTTCTGCAATCCCAATCGAAACTCCTAGCAGTCCAGAGGCTGACGTTCCGCTTCTTGCGGGTGCCTCGGGTCGTGTTTATCCGCTTATATATACATATGTGTGTGAGGAAGTTATGGACGACACGGAAGATGCTGAAGTTGACGAAGGTATAGAAGGCATTCAAGAAGCACAACGGGTCGCCGACATGGTGGCGAACCGTACGGCTGACTTTGCGCAGCTGTGCCAGCATTATGCATCCTCTAAAGGCAGTGCTCCTCATCAGGTAGATTTCCATTATCTTTGCTCAATATATGATATCTCTATCACGTCATTATGCTATCTGTAGCTGATGTTATTGGATTTTCTTTTTGTTATAGAAACCAGCACATACGACGCTTCAAGAGAACGTTTAATTTAATGCCGCTGCCTCTGATATTTCGAAGGAAGCTTATCAAGCCTCTAAAAGGTTACATCAACTAACGCAAAGTACGTGCTAAATTGTAGCAGCAATAATACAGCGCCGTGAGTTAACTCGAAACGCTGTGTAGCAGGTGCGTACACGCACGGTGCGGCTAGCGCACAGAGTAAGACTTTCATTAAGCGGCGATACGACGCTACTTAGCCGATACGCCCTTATATAAGGGCTTAGTGAGAGATCGTTCTATCACTCGAGGCCAAGATTCCCTGAGTTTACTGTCAATAAACACTAACGCCTTGTTACAAGGCTCCCTTAGAAAGGGAAAATCTAAGGGAGGTAGTCCCTTTTGCTTTAACACTCACTGCGCGCGCGACCGGTCTGTGTCGTGCGCCTAGCAGTATAAATTGATTTATATTTAATATGTAATTAGCCTAAATTAATTAAACTAATGTAAACTATATGTAATACTAAGTAGAACTTACTCAATTCGTACCTAGCCGAAATGTATGTACACCACCTGTGTACCAACACGTGGCAGGATGCCACGCCTTCACCAAGGGCTCCTGCCCTGATTGGTTAAAACAACCAATAAGTCCGAACCTTTCGGACTGGTCAATACTTGACCTTAACCGTCGTGTACCTACGTACACCAACGTAACCAAATGTAACCCTGTTACATCCTCCCCATCAATACTATTGCTACGCAATAATAAATTATAGTTGGAGAACTACAACTGCCCGAACTCTGGCTTACCATGAGCACCTTTAGTGGTGCTGAAGATTCTCCACGAGAAGGGGATGAAAACTATTCTGACTCCAGTATTCCGGAGGAGGAGGCCCTAGGGTATATGTCCCCTAAGGATGACCGCTCCGACAACGCCGAACGGCGATGTCGGCAGCCTAATCCCTTCCCCACACGTGGGGAAAATGAACTAACTCGTGCGCCACCCCTACAAACGTCGGATGACATCCGGATCGCCGAAGGCGATCATCCCCAGTGAGTTGGATGCGGCTCAGGAATATCAACTTGCCGCACAGGCACGAAAGGCTGCGTTACGCGCCCTCAAACGCCCTCCTCGGGCGGCATATAATTTTGAGATCCTCGTGACCCCCAATAGTGGGCTAGGACTGTGGTAAAGAATGGTTTAGCATTCTATATCCCTGGCCCTGCGGCTGAACAGCCGTATCAATACGAACGCAGAAACATCTCCGGGAAAAACTGCTCACGCAGAAGCAGTTCACTGCCGCCTTATACCGAGATCGCCTCGGGAAACAGGCGAAGGGTGTCTTTGCTGAGAACCTCCGCGAGGTTCCCTTCGTTCTCCTACAAGGACAAGATGCCGAAGAGAAAGAGCGTAAGTTCCGCGCTTGGGTGGAAGGAGAGAAACGTCTCCCTGACTTAACAGAGCTGTACAACAGCTATGCCGAACGTGACGTTCGGCTGGAGAGGGCATTGCGCTTGGCGTTTGCCAAAGCCAAAGCGATGGGGCAATTACCTTCCCCTTATCGCACGCGATATGCCAGCGCCCCTGTCCCCAACGTGGTGCCAGAGAACAGTGCGAGCGCCACATCTTCCTCCGGCGAACTCCCAACTACTGGGAGTGAAGGGGCTTCTCTCGCCCCTTTGGTCGACGACTCGCAGCGGGATTCTACCGCTCGAAAGCGTCAACGACGTCTCGGCAATCCTGCCGCAGGGGAGTCTCGGACTCCCACGAGCTCTGTGAATGTGGATAACCCTTCCCATTCACCAGATACTGGGTTTGACCGCGATTATGGCGTCGCGCCATCATACGCTCTACATGGTAATGTGTAATACCCTCCGTATCAAGAACTGGAGGAGGTCGCGCAATTGCGACGTGAGTTTCGAGAGCGCTGTAATCGACACAGTCATCGCATCCAGGACGTCAAGAAGGGACTCCGCGATGAAGGGAGTGCGATTGACCGCATTCAGAGTCGCCTTGACTCCCTCGAGTCGACCATTGCGGAGTTTCGTGGTCGCATTTCGACCCTGTCGGATTTACTCCGACCTGCCGTGCCTTACGGCTCTTACGGCTATCCGACTTCTCAACCCCCTCCAAGAGGGGACCCGCCTCCGGGTTCTGGTATGGCTTAAGCATACCCACATAAAAGGTTGGATGTGTACGCATCGCCTTCGGGATGTCTAAGTTGTACGACAAGCCCTTTCGGGCTAATACCTTAAAGGGCCCCACAAACCTGGGGCGCAGTTTGTTCCGTAACACGTTAGAAACCTCGTGTGTAGGAAGGTTTTTAGCGTTTAATAAACACTTTCTCCTACTTTATACGACCTTTTGTTACGCCGACACTTGCGGTCGGACTGTTCCTTTTGCTTGTCTTGGATTTCCGCCATGGCGTCGCAAACGTGTCGTAAGACACTAAGGCGCGTCGATAAAAACTTATCGATGTGCTTTCGCACAGATAAAAGGCTGACATCGGGGAATCCTCCCCCCTCAAGCCCTGGGCCACACACACCTGGCGTTAACGGAACCCTCGGATTCACTAATCCGTTCACGTAAAACGGGGTAAACCTCGTAGATGCATGGACCGAATTGTTAATAGCAAATTCGTCCATAGGAAGCATCTCACTCCAAATCTTTGGAGAATACGGACATAAACTCCGGAGGATGTCCTCTACGACGCGATTAACACGTTACGTTTGTCCGTCCGTCTGCGGATGATCCGCAGTGGACATGAGGAGCTTGGTGCCCTGCACCTTAAACAGCCCCCCCCAGAACTGTCCCGTAAAACGGGGATCCCGATCCGTTATAAGGGAATCAGGTAGACAATGCAGTCGAAAGACACGGTCTAAGAACACTTTCACTGTTCCTCGTCCATCAATGGACTCTGGCACCGCCGCCAGGTGAGCCATCTTGCTCAAACGGCTACAAAGACCAAAATGCCGGTGTTACCGGCCTTATATTTCGGAAAACCGAAGCTAAAATCCATACTGATGAATTTACAACGGTCCGTTGGAACGGGCAAGCTCGCCAAAGGCGCTGCAGAATTTTCAGAGGGTTTGACCCTCTGACACGTCTCACAGGTGCAAATATACGCACCGACCCACTTATACATCTTGGTCCACCAATACAAAGCGCTTAAAGCGCTGTAGGTCTTATCCCGACCTAAATGACCCCCGGTAGGGGCGTCATGTGCCTCAAAGAGGACTCTATACTTTAGTTCCTCATCATGAGGAATAACCACCCGCGGAGTGTCTTCCGCGCTCGTGCTATAATATAGCAAACCGTCACAGTACCTGTAACGGTGTAACCGAGCTCTAGCTCGACTTGACAGGGTTGGCTCAGACGAGCCAATTCCCTTGTCACCCAAAGCACTGATAAGAGCCGTACATTGTGGGTCTTTCCCATACGCCTGGCGTATGACGTCCAGCACAGATGAGGTAATGAATGTCGCGTGAGCGAGCTCGTAATCGGGACGACGCGACACATGTCTGAAAGCACATTATGCTTGCCTGGTTTAGACTTAACCTCAAAATTATACTCCGCAAAGGAGAGCCAACGGGCCATCCGTTGGGAGAGGTGAGGCGACTCCGTCGCTGTCCGTAAGGACGCGTGGTCTGTATAAACCATGAACGGCTTTGAACCGAGTAGGTGAACCCTAAATTTGACAAGATCGTACTTCATTGCAAGTATCTCCTTGTCATGAACGGGATAGTTCCGTTCCGCAGATTTAAGCTGCCTCGACTCAAACGCGATCACGCGTTCCCTTCCTGCATCATCTGCTTGTAACAAAGCACATCCGATTGCTAAATCGGAGACGTCGCAGACGACGCTAAAAGGTTTCCCAGAATCTGGGAGAGCAAGAAAGGGGGCTTTAAACAATCTCCCCTTAACCGCTTCGAAGGCGGTTTGGTGTTTGGCATCCAAACACCAATCAACATCCTTCTTAAGTAATGTTCGCGAATTATGCTCTGATTGAGCACAAATCCTTGATTTGTGACTTCCCGCATACTTAGATAAGATTTTTCCTTGTGATTTTCAATTTTTTGTAAACTCTGCTGATCTACTCGTTTATTTAACACAATCACGGGCTCTTCCACTTAAATATCCGGCGTATCGAGTACCTGATTTAAGCGGGCAAGCAAACTTCCTGCTCTGGGATTACCATAACCCAGAGCCTGCTGAAGTGTCGCATTCATATTCTTCATGACTAAACTTCGACGTGAAAACAGTTCATGAGGCAGCCCAGGCACGTTGACGCTAGGAATGAAAAGGGAGCTCCCGTACAATAGCCACTGTTTATAAATATCTTGCAAACTAATTGGAGACTGGGTTTCGAGACAGTCCCTAATGTAGTGATGTCACCACTATTTCGTGAACCGAGTAGTGCACAGCTTTGCCTCGTGTCCACCCGTTTCCGCTTGCTTAAGTTGCAGGTAATCTTGTCAAGAGCAAAATCGGAGAATTTGTAGATCAAATCCATTAAGAATTCATGGTCAAACCGGTGAACTTGTTGCAGGTTCTGCTTCTCAATTGCAGTATTACTTCCACCTCTAATTAGCAAGGATTAGCTTTTGAGTCGTTTCTTCAGCACTAAGAAGTGTAGCGTGCCGAAGCGGATGTTTAATTTTATTACATGGTGATTTCTCTCTACCCGGGATGAATTGTACTGCCGAAGACGTAAAATTCGTTAATGAGGTATTCAACAAACCTCTCCTTGTGTAGTATCCATGTATTTTTGATGTATCTCCAGGTGGCTGGATGAGATTTAGAATATATTTCCTTGGTGCGGCCAAGAGCTACATCCAAATCTTCCACTGACGTACTGTGAGAAAGCATATTTCAATGATTCACAAACTCTTGCCAGTCATAAAAGAATCTAGTATTACACTTAGCAACAATTTTCTTGTTGATTTTCCAATAACACAGATGTTTATAGCAACCAGGGTGGACTTTTGAAGTGGCCTTCATCAACGCCAATTTTCCGTCCGTGAAAAGGACCTCCGGATCCGCCTCCTGATAAAACTGCTTAAGCCCCAGTATAAGCTGCCTCAGTCTCCGCATGTAGAAAGGCAAAAAGGCACTATTGAAGGTTGTGCACGTAGATGTAATTCCAACGATATTTAGCAGAAGGGTGAATTTGTTGCTCTAGTACGTGAGGTGGAGAGTGAAAACCGTGCCAAACGTCTTGCACATGTTAATTGATGGCTGATAAATAAATAACACAAAATTAGCGCCATCCTCCACTGTACCTTACTGAAATAATCTGCATCGGAGATCAGCTCCTCAAAAGCTTCGATTGATCCTCCACCTCTCAACTCCTTCTTTCGAGCTGCAACAAGATCGTTGTAGATCTCCCGAACCGTTGTGTAGTTATTTCGAAACTCCTCGCGGAGAATGCGTAGAATGTCCTTTGGCGCCAAACCCTGCCCACCAAGCGTTCGCACTCTATCTTCTTTCTAAGGCGCATGAGCGGCACTTCACTGCTTGGCCGAAAAGATTACCACTAACCTTATGGTTGTGGGTCCCTGAGACCTACGTTCTATTTACAGATGAGAAGACTGCATGGCCTGCAAGATTTACCACTAAACGCCGAACGGCGATTTCGGGAGCCCAATTCATTCCCCACACGTGGGGAAAATGCACTAGATAGTGGGTCCCTGAGACCTTTGTACTGTCCGTTCCTTTTCATATCTTTTGAGGAGTTCATCGCTAAGTTCTTGCTCTATAGCAAACTTCATCTCTGACATTTGAATTGTCACAATAAAAGGCCAATGTGTGAATTTAAAAATTTTCTTTTTCTTTATTTTATCTATGTTTTGAAGATCTTTTAATAAAGATAATGTAAAAACTTATGTCAGCGTATTCCCAAAGCGCTTAACGAGATGTCGCTCTAAGCAACTCCCAGCTCTGCGCTCCAAGCGCTGTACTTTGACGTAGATTTTAGAATCATTGAAAATGAACTTGTTTCCAATGTCGGTGCTTTTAACGCAGATAATTGTTCATTTATATCTATGATTTCGTGAACAGAGAATTTGAGCAATGTGCGACAGAACCGTGTCTCTATCTATTTGATGAGGACAACACTGTGATTCTTCTAGTATATCTGGATGGTGTGGTATGTGACACGCATGATGAAGGTTACAAAGTCAATCTATTAGCTCAGCTCGATCATGCTTATGAGCTTCAGGATCAAGAAAGTTGACTAACATCTCAGTATTGAGATCACACAAGAACGATGGTGTATGTATCAACCAGAAGAAATATGCCATGTACGGGCTGTCAAAGCTTGGGTATGATGAAGCAAGGAAACGAGTACGAGTTTAGCTCCTGCCATAGAGCATGACAAGCTCGACACCAGCTTTTCGTGGAGAACTCGGCATGTTGATCTATTTGGCGACTGGACACGACCGGTTTGGCGTACTCATTTGGTCAACTAAGTCGTTTTGTTTCAAAGCCACCAGTGGAGTACGTTATTTCTCTCTAAAACGTGTATTCAGGTGTCTGGTGGACACATGTGGCCATCTAATTATGTCCAAGAAAGCCAAGGCGTCTTCAAATCACACGATTGTGCTGCGTGAAGTGATCCAGAGTACAAGCGTATTTATTTCACGTTGACCGGTGTGCTATTGCCTGGATGTCCATGCACCGGTCGATACTAGCACAATCGACGGCTGAGGCAGAGTATGTAGCTGCCTGTAAAGCTAGTATAGAGGAGAAGGCTCAGTACAACATCCTTACGGAAGTTTTGCCTCCTCTGGTGATCAAGTCCGTGATTGGGATCAATAATAGTGCGGCAGTTATGATGGGTACAAATCCGACCTACTCGGACGAATGCGGCACATTGAACTAAGGCGTAGTCTAATTGATCTAGTGAAGGTGAAAGGCAAAGACAATCCGGCGAAAGTTTTCGCCGAGACGCTTGACAAGATTCGCCTCGACAAGCTGCGTGTCATGATGGGAGTCATGGCTAACATGCAGGCCGTGTTCAAAGTTGATAACTTCGAGGAAGGCGTGTTGGAAGCGAATTCCGTGATGACCGTTGACGCCGACGCAACCTTTTGGATATAAAGGCAAAATGAGGGGATTCAAGGGCAACGGGAGTGTCGTGCTGCTGATTCTACAAAGGACCTAGAGGTGGTAGTGCAGGTCTTCGTTACTTTTGCTTACTATCTGTTGCTTACTGTCTCTCTCTATTACAACACAATTGACAGCAACAACAACGCTATACTAGGTGGTAAGCTAGTCGCTACCCTCACTTTGCCAATCCAATGACCTGAATTTGGTCGAAAACCCCAGTACCCCATTGTAGTAGAATACCTCAACTTGAAGCAGCGTTTCCTATTTAGTGTCACGTTCGAGCGTTGTAGCATCTATTTACGTACCTAAGAAAATGTACAATAAAAATGAGATTCCATCCATTCAAATGCTGCTGACCCTTTTCTAAATCATTCCCCAGCGTCAGATCAATATACATTTAGTAACACCAACGCTCTTATTTTTATTTCTGACCAAAATCGCATGCGTTACAAGTGCTATACCCTGGAAACGAAGCGTAGAGTTGTTAAGGCGACGGGGAACGGTAGAGCTGGTTGATGGTGTTGAGTCGAGGATCGTCGACATTCACAATGGGCTAAACAAAAAAATGCCGTCAAAGGTTGATGCTTAATGCTGATGAATACTCATATGCAACTCGACTACATGGACATACTGTTCAACGGAGTGAAAACGGCGTGACTACCTTCCTCAGCTCGTGCTAAGATAGCAATCGGAAAGAAATGTTGAGGTGGAAAGCGAAATTTTGGCTTGAGTAAGCGGCCAAAAGCCGATCCGACAGGTTGTTACTAGTGTGGTAAATCGTGCTATAATTGGGCCTAAATAAGGGGCTAATTATGGACCTAATTA
>CM047592.1:2889132-2910322 GCA_026184515.1 Peronosclerospora sorghi | reverse complement strand
ATTGGAGCTTGATTGCACCTGATCACGCCTGATCAGCACCTAGGTCAGCTCGTTACAAGCTCCCCCAATCTTGCATCAAGGAATTGCCGTGTTTACATCCCCGCCACCTGGAGAGCGACCCACGCCCAAGCAGTCGGGTACACAAGGTGAGAAGAAACACAAGCAGTCAAGGACAACCGGAGAACCCCCTTCGTTAGTCGGCAGTCCGGGCGCCGTGGTACCGCCTGATCAAGTGTCAAAAACTTTGATCAGCTGCTCCACCACACTAGTTGTGGTACCAACATGCACGTAATCGTTTGTGTTAGAAGCGCGCGCATTTCGTGCAGCGGCTCGCGTCGCCATTTTGGACTTTCAGCGACTTTACAGTGAAAAGGTGACGTATTGTACATAACTTTAGGTTAAGTACAAAACATTGTGTATTTGCATATTATTAGTTTTAGGTATAAACTTAGCACTAAGTTTATACCTAAAACTAATAATATGATCACTTCTGAATTTGATTATTGACTTTCGTGTGATTATTGAGTGGAGAACAAGTGCGCTATAGTGCGTAGCTTGGTTTGTGACTTTTACGATTGAAGACTTGGTACACTACAGTTGCAGTTAGATTTGTCTTTACGTTTTTGTTTCTCGTATCACGTGGTTGTTGATTTGGTCGCTGCCTCACGTTAAGTTGCGTAAGGACTGTGGAGAATAAATTTACGATTGTTACTTTATTGTTTGCTGTTACGCTACTTCCTCGCGCTATCTAATTGTAGTGGAATTTCACACGCCAGTACGTTGCATTTGGAACACGTGTGATATAGTACATACGTTTTATGAGAGACTACGACGAACAGGTTATGAGGCCGAATAAGGGCAGTGACTCGTCGAATCAATAGTCAAAACGGAGGATATGATGTGTTTGTTCGCACGTATGATGAATCGCTTTGATGAATTGGAATCGTCATTTACCAAGGCGACGCCGGCAAAAACTGCGGCGTCAAAGTCTAAGGGAGACACCAATATGAGCTTGTCCTCCCTGGATGGAAGTGATGAGGATAAGGATGGGTGCAACACCGGGAGCACCGGCAAAATGAGCTTCAAGAACATCAGTGAAGATGGGAAGGATGTGTTCACTAGGGGCGGGGGTCCTAACCCCGGTAAGGCCTACGTGCAGCCACCGAACATCTATGTGCAGCAGCAACCTGTGTACCAGCAGGCATACGTAGATCCTGAGAACGTTCATGCGCAGGCATATACAATGCCAAGACCACCCACAGCCAAGTAGAAGAAACTTCAGATTCGAGCTTTGGATGAAACTGAAGCTTACAAGGGGCTGGTACTGGTTTCTGGCCCTGGGGAACGAAATTCTTCAGGCAGGTAACCATTGCGGAAGAGTACTGCGGGCTTAGATTTTCGGAAGCCATCAAGGTCAAACTGCTGGGCCATTATCTGGCCGGCCCAGCAGAAGCATATTATGACTGGCTGGCAGAAAGATGGTGGAGAGAAAAGCCAACGCTCTGGCATATTATGAAGAATATTCACGAAGCTTTCAGTGTGCGTATAACGCATGCGGAGGGCATGAAACTTTTAGGTGCGCGTAAGGCACCAGGAAGGAGCTGGCCTGATCATTTTATTTACCTCACAGCAGTGGCCGATGCAGTCGGCACGACCTGCGATGCATTGGTGCTAGACAATGTAATTTACCATGCTGTGCCGGACATGGCGCATGTTCTCGTATAGCTTTACAGCCATCAGCGGATGGACCATCTGCATCAAGCTGAAGAAATTTGTCAGTTTGCGCAGGCTGTTGAGTACAACAGCCGGCCGCAGAAAAGTCATGGTTCTGGATCTATAAATTTGGTTGTGGAAAAGCCCAAGAAGACCGTGACGGTGAAAAATCGTGGCTGCTACGTATGTGGCGAGCAGGGGCACTTCAAGAGGGAATGCTCTAAGAAGAAGAAGTCGTCAAGGTCCGATTTCGCGCTAATGATCGCTGGAAGTGATGTGCCATGCGATCGAGATACATGGGTACTGGATAGCGGTGCAAGTATGCACTTGACACCGGACCTTACATGTTTGTCGGATGTGAAAACCATAGCGCGTCAGTTCCATCAAGTGGATGGTAAACGTTTTGTTATCACAAAGAAAGGCACGATGTACATTCGTTTCGTGTATGGGAACGCGGAAACTCGCGTGAAAATTAAGGATCTTTTTTACGTAGAAGGAGCAGCCCGGAATATTTTTTCGTATGGTGATTTCGAGAAGGGTGGTTTTGTTATTGATTACGTAAATGGAAAAAGGACGCTTGTCAGACATGACACACGCCTCCCGATTACCAACATTCACGCATAAAAAAACGTGCTCACCGTGGAAGGTGAAGTGGATCGTCTGAAAAAGACGTATAAAGAAATGATTATGTCGGTGCAATATCCGACGGAAGAAAATTATACGGCGGACGAGGACATCCAAAGTGGAACGTTGATGCACTTCCACATGCGGATGGGCCACCTGAATTACGATACAATTCTCAGGTTTGCAAAGGACCCGCAATACGGTATCGGGATTACAGATGAGACGCGCAGGCACTGCGTTACCTGCGCGCTAGGAAAGCAGACAAAAAATGTCCAGTCGAAGAGGGATAGCAGCGAAAATGCGCCCATCGATCGGATCGGTGGTGTGATTTGTTCTGACCTTAAGGGTCCAATCACACCAAAAGATCGTTTGGGCAATCGCTACCTGATTAGCTTTATCGATTTCAAGAGCAATTATGTTAGAATTTTCTGGCGAAGGACGTTGCGGCAAAAAAATTCGAGCATTTTTTGGCTTTTTTCGAGAGAACGTTTGGATGGAAAATTCACGTTCTAAAAACCGACGGAGGAGCGGAATTCAAGAACGTTGATTACTTTTGTCGTAGTACCGGCATCGCACGGCAGATAAGCGAGGCCGGGAATCAAGCTAGTAGTAGCAAGGCCGAGCGAATGCATCTGACCGTGATGAACATGGCCCGGTTCATGCTGTTCGGAAGCGGGCTTAATCTGTCCTTCTGGGGGGATGCGGCGGAGTATGCAGCCTAAGTGCTGAACCGCACCCCGACAATCGCGAATCCCAAGGGGATGTCACCGCTGGAAGTGCTCACGGGAATCAAGCCAAATCTAGGCGGGATCGTGACTTTTGGCTCGCCGTGCACTGTATACAGAAATCCAGGAAAGAAGACTCTCCCTCATCGTGCGCAGGTCGGAGTAATTATCGGCAGGAGCGAGGAAACCAAGGGGTTCAAGGTTTACCTGAAAGCCGAACGGAAGGTGACAATCACCCAGCACGTGAAGAACGTGGAAACACTTACGGACGTGCAGAATCGGCAGCTAAGAATTGGGAAATCCGAATAATGTAAAGCAGAATCTACACCAAGAGACCGAGGATCAGAAGGAGCCGAAGGGATGCCAAGTGTCGAGGAAGTCGAGACAAGCGTGGTTCAAGACAAAAAAGGCATGAAAAAAACAAGCAAAAAGAAAGCCGCGCTGGACGAGGGATCGTCATGTCACGAGCCAGTACGCCGAGCGCATGTCTCAGGTGGAAAGCAAAAGGGAAGACAACGGCGATGATGAAGAAAAGTAAGGGTTGGTAAACATGATTATGGAGGGCGACCCAAGGAATTATCGCGATGCGATGTGTCGCCAATACTCAAATAAATGGATTGAAGCAATGGAGCAAGAAATCAAGTTGGAAGAAAACGAAGTATGGGAGATAATGAAGAAACCGACGGACGCAAAACCATTAAGCTCGAAGTGGGTTTTCAAGGTCAAGACCGATGCGAACGGGCAAGTCGAGCGCTGCAAGGCGAGGTAAGTGGCCTGCGGAAACGAGCAGCGTTTCGGGGTCGACTATGAACTAACCTTTGCCGCGGTCATGTTGATGACCACCGTCCGATTTATTATGATGCTTGCTCGGAAATGGAGAGTACGTGCAATGCATGGGGACATCCCCAACGCTTATGTGAAAGCGTTGGAGGACGAACATGATATATATCTGTTCACCCCCAGTGGAATGAAAATTGAGCGAGAAAAGCTGGACAAATTGCAAGTTGGAAATGCAAGCGATGTCGTCTTGAAACTGAAGAAAACATTTATGAGTTGAAGCAGGCAGGGAGGCAATGGAACCGCCTCCTGCATTCAAGCTTCTGATTCAAGGTTGCGAACAGAGTTTTACAGACGGATGTCTGTATTTCAAGAAGATTTGCGGTGAAACAGTCATGGTGGTCGTATATGTCGACGAACTATTAGTCACGGCAACAAAGCAGGTGCAAGTGATATTTTTTTTCGAGGAGCTCAAGGATTTGGAGATTGAAAATTTGGGCGAAGTTTCGAAATTTCTTGGTATGTGCGTGGAGTACAAAGAAAGCAGTGGTTACTTTCTGGATCAAGAAGTCATGATCAGGGACCTACTGAAGGTCTATAACATGGAGGACGCGAACGCAGTGAAGGCGCCAATCGGCGACGAGTTTGAAGACCAAAACCTCAAGGAACATGAAATGTTAAAAGATCGTTGAAACGATGGAGCGACGACGATCAAGTATTTCCAGTCGTTGACGGGAAGTTTGCTTTGGATCGCGCGCTGCTGAAGGACTTATATTGCGTATGCAGTACACAAGGCCACGCGCAGAGCCCATGCGCCCTCCAAGATTGATTGGTCGACGGCCAAGAGAATTTTACGTTTTCTCAAGGGCACGTCAAAAATAAAGTTGCGTTTGGAGGTGGAAGCTGAAGCGAAATGTCAAGAAAAGGACAAAGTTGGAATTGTTGGATATTGCGATGCTGATTTCGCTGGATCAAAGGAAGATCGAAAGTCCACAAGCGGTGGCGTGATTTTTGTGGAAGGGGAATTGTGCACTGGGTGTGCAAGCGACAATCGTGCGTCTAGCTTTCCACTATGGAAGCGGAAATTTATGCAGCGTCGGTGACACTGTGTGAGCTGATTGGTTTCAAGGAGATGTCGAATGAAGTTGGTTTGAAAATGAGATTGCCGATGACGCTGTTTTGCGATAATCAAGCTGCAATAAAGATGTTGTAAGGTGACGGGAAAACTTCAAAGACGAAACACATGGACATTCGGGTGAAGTTTTTACTTTCAAAAGCTAAGGATGGTGTGGTTAAAGCAAGCTATCAACCTACGGACGCAAATTTGGCCGATGTTTCTACAAAGCATTTGAATCCTGAGAAGCTGAAACGTGCGGAGGATGGTCTTGGGGTAGAGGCGGTTGCGATGGACTAGAAGGTTTTCACGGAAAAGTCGAGAAGGAGTGTTAGAAGCGCGCGCATTTCGTGCAGCGGCTCGCGTCGCCATTTTGGACTTTCAGCGACTTTACAGTGAAAAGGTGACGTATTGTACATAACTTTAGGTTAAGTACAAAACATTGTGTATTTGCATATTATTAGTTTTAGGTATAAACTTAGCACTAAGTTTATACCTAAAACTAATAATATGATCACTTCTGAATTTGATTATTGACTTTCGTGTGATTATTGAGTGGAGAACAAGTGCGCTATAGTGCGTAGCTTGGTTTGTGACTTTTACGATTGAAGACTTGGTACACTACAGTTGCAGTTAGATTTGTCTTTACGTTTTTGTTTCTCGTATCACGTGGTTGTTGATTTGGTCGCTGCCTCACGTTAAGTTGCGTAAGGACTGTGGAGAATAAATTTACGATTGTTACTTTATTGTTTGCTGTTACGCTACTTCCTCGCGCTATCTAATTGTAGTGGAATTTCACACGCCAGTACGTTGCATTTGGAACACGTGTGATATAGTACATACGTTTTATGAGCGACTACGACGAATAGTTTGCTTGGTGTATTGAGAAAGAATGGGGTTTTAAAGGCTCCAGATTGCAAGAATTCTGTCCTGTTTCTCTTAAGATTGTGGCTTCATAAAAAACTTTCTCATAAATTGTCCTGGTTATGCATAATGCTTCGTCTCACACTGGTTTAGAGAATGTATTTCAAACTGGAGAAATTTTGGCGAGCTTTGCTGCTGAAGATGGTTTTGATCGGAAATTTTTTGTACTTGATTATGACTGCCCGGAGTACCGTCTATCGAAGGGAGCCCTCCGTTAATTTTCTTCTTCCTTGCTCACCTTGTGTATCCGTCGACATAGGCGGGTTACGTCTCTCTTATCAGTTCGAGTGTTCATGGTGGGTCCTGGTCAGGCGTGTTTGCCTTGTATACACGGCCTCAACCGAAATTCTTCGCCCGGATTAACTTGTACAAGGCGGGGGTGGACACGCTTCACCTGATAGCAACGGCAATTACCTCGGTGCGGCCAATACTCCCTCCCGAGGTATTTGAAATAAATTTTCACTTAGTGGCATCACCATCAATCTAATTGAACAAACCAATATGCCCCTTCCCGGACGGGACCCAAACTGCCCCTTACATGTGCGTTGAGAGTTTTTATAGGTAATCAGGTGCTGATCAGCTGATGTGGGCGTCTTTGTGAGCCAATATATTTCCGGCTAGATTCCCTTTCCTTCTTGACTCACTAGACCATATTTTAAAGGATAGTTATTAGAAAGGTGAAAAAGTGGTAAATCCCATATCGATAAAGCAGATATACTGATGGAAGATGTTACCAATAAACCCAAACGATTATCCAACTGAATGAAAATGAAGAACTGAGTACCTAAACTACTCAACACTAGTTCTAAATCAGGTATCCCTGCCATACCTACCTTACTTCAATACTAAAAGAATTAATACCTGATTAAAGTTTGCCCGATTATTTGTTTAACAGGGTAAATAGATACTATCTGTAGTCAACCGTAATCGACTTCCGCGTACTTATGCCGACAACTTTCAGATCATTTACCACTACCATTGGCGCAGACGTACAGTGGTCGCGGCAAGTCTCTACATTTCAAGTTTTTTCGTCTGT
The DNA here is from genome assembly GCA_026184515.1 of Peronosclerospora sorghi. Classification (NCBI taxonomy): domain Eukaryota; phylum Oomycota; class Peronosporomycetes; order Peronosporales; family Peronosporaceae; genus Peronosclerospora; species Peronosclerospora sorghi. The sequence goes on along the minus strand of CM047592.1, from coordinate 2,903,409 downwards.
CCCTGATCATATTGGCCACATATCTCACTTATTTCATCCACTTATTTCAAGTTCACCCTGATAACCTTATCTCTTCTGGTGAAGTCGCGACTCCACGCGCGATCTCCGTATTTCATCGCCAATCATGCTTTTTATTTTCTCATCACATGTCTTCACTTTTTTCTTCTCTTTCGGTAAGGTGATGTTTACGGTCAGAATGTTTGCACTAGCGAATCTGCCATCCCTCCATTCCTGTTTCTAACTTGTCTCGCAACATGTCCACTTCCGTCGATTATGTGGAATGTCTCCACTCCACCCTGCAAGGCACTCTGGATGTCTCCCCTGACTCAGAGGAACATTATATCCCTCATTCTAGGATATACACTACTTATAAGGCGGAGGTCGCCCAGACGGGAATAGCATGATTTTACTTGTTGTATCCGGCCGAGAAAGGTACAAAGAAAGGATCGGATTCCGGTATTATTACCGATATGTCTTCCAGACAGGATTTTCGAATCAAAGACGACCCCACAAACCGTTTTTAACTTCAGGAGGAAATTAACGGATTCAAGAGTATGAGAAGCAGATCACTAAACTGGGGTCTATCCCAGTATCTGCCGCCCCTCCTCCCACCACACCTTTAGGTCTCGATGGACTTCGTATTACAAGATAGGTCGGTGATCAGTTTGTTTACCCCTCAGTTAATGTTTGATAAGACTCTAAAAAGCTTATGGGCTCTCCAAGATCAACCTACCAAGCTAATTAAAGTGTTCAAAGATTCTCAACAGGATTTATTGATCGATTTATTTATTGATTGATAACTTCGAGTTTTTTTCTCCGCGATCGACTTCATAGAGCATCACGGGCTATCCCCTTAGTCCTCAAGCGCGATCTGGATTTTAGTGGAAACCGTCGATCAGCCCGTAGTTGATCGACCCTCCTCTAAAGTTTAAGTTTATAATACAAGTACTTTGGGTATTCTATCGACGAATTAAGATTAAGAGGCTACGTGATCAAGTGATGAAGATTTCCGCTGCTTGATCAAGTACCCCTTCGCTGATCACCACCCAGATCGTCGATCTGCAACTAGCGACCTGCAATCACCTGTTCGCGACTCGCGCCAACTAGTGCCTGATCGACTAAATTGATCAGATCGATCAGACCAATCAGGTCGATCACGATCTGTAATTGTCGACTATTGGCCCTGATCATCCCTGATCACTCTTGATCAACGACCAGAGGCCCTGATCATCGACTATTTGCGCCTGATCAAGCCTGATCAAGCCTGATCTACAACATTCACTTCATCACAAGTCATCTCAATCTTGCATCAAGGAATTTCATCGTGCCATCCCCTCCACCTGGAGAGCGACCCACGCCCAAGCCGTCGGGTACTCAAGGTGAGCAGGAACCCAAGCAGGCACAGGACAACCGGAGGACCCCCTTCGTTAATCGGCAGTCCGGGAGCCGTGGTAACGCCTGATCATGCTTCAAAAGCTTCGATCTGCCGCTCCACCACACATGTCTCTCCTTTATCATCACACGATGTTTGTTAGGCTACCAGTATACTGACGCAGATGACCAACAAATGGAACAGAATGTCATACCTCTCCTCATACGTCTGAATCGCACGACGCCTCACATCCGACCACGTGAAGTCGGTTCCATCGCGCCCTCAACGGGCGCGATGGCATCCGCAACGACCGTATGAAAGAACGTCGGATGATTCGGTGTCGACTTTGCGGCCCATCGTGTCCTGGTGTGAAGAAAGCAAGTTCCGCCAGATTGTCAACAGGCTTTCGGATCTTGCAAATTTGCTTTCTTTCGCCTTTAGCTCTTCTGCTGCATCTTTTTTTTGACATCCGTGCTGCCGTTCTTCTCCAACTTCACCATAATTTATTGTTGGCCACTTGCTAGTGGACACCGAGTAGAATCACGACGATGAACCTCTTGTTTTCACGCGCTACAAATAGTCTGCCTTCGCTTTGGTTTGGTGCTAGCATCCAAAGAAGCCTCAACAAATTCAAATCCAGATGTATCACGGCGAGTTGAATTGTTTTTTGCTGGACGCCCTTTTGTCGCGCAGACGGGAGGATCACGGAGGACAGTAACTGTTTACTGGGAGAGACATCGAAGCTGATCAACTGTTGCGGCTTGTTGGGAGTCCGGAAGCTCAGAAAACGTGTTCGTCAATCGATCAAGGACGTTGGGTAGCTCATCCTTTGCCTTAACAGCAGCAGTAGGTTGCAAGACTGTTTTCTTTGCAAGGTGCCAGTGCTCATGGATGTCACCGAGCTCTAGCTTAGCCCCTGTCGCAAGAAGTGTCTGCAGCTTATGAGAGCAAGAAAGGCCCCATATCATCGTGAAAGCGCCAGTGCATTGGGTGTATTGGATGCTTGACGGTTGTCGAGCCCTGGTAATCTTCGGAGTTTTTTTTAAATATGATTAAAAACAAAAATTAGTCCCGAAGACAACTACCAATATGGTATTGATATACATAGCGTAACAAAGCAATAGCTGATCTTGAATCTTTTGTAGAGCATATCGAGAGATTTTTCTGTTTATATTTTCAAAGATGCGTCTTTAATTCAGCAATCGGCATGGAAAAATAATTCCGCCAATCAAAATTTCCAAAGTAAGCGTCAACTCCGTATTTCTGTCAAGGTACTTGCCTTTTGGTGTTGGCTGAGCGAAGTTGCAGATACGCATCTGTTCCCGTTCCTTTTGTACATCGTGCTCAGCAATTCCACTTTTCACAGATAAGTATATTTTCTCACAGCACTTAAGTAGATTGCTCATTGTTTCGGCATAAATGTTTTCAGCATTCGGTGAGCGCTCTCTCCTCGAGATGTAGCAGTGTGTCCTAAGTGGAAGATATTATCTGTCCATGCTGACACAAAGCGTTCCTTCCAAGGGTCGATCCATGTCTTCTGGATACAGCCAACGATCTCCGGCATGTAACTTTTGCTGAACCCATACCATGCCTGCCAAAATCCGTTCTCCGTTTTCGAGTACATCACCTTGTACGAGCAACGGAAATCCCAGCACCAAACATTAATTTTCAGACGCAGTTGACAAAGAACAATCATAATGACAAACATTGGTTTTCGACACACCTCTCTCCAGTCTGTCATAACTTTTGTCCATTCCTCTTTAGATTTTTTGCGAAAGTGCGGTTTACAGTTCTTCACAATGTTTTTTTCGATGTGCCACACACATAAAAGCAAACTTCCCTGCGGAAACGTTTTTTCTATAGCGGAGATGAGCGCCAACTCGCGGTCGACCACAAAAAGCTTTGGGCGGTGCTCACGATGATAAACATCAGAGCGTTTGCCGAGAGAAATCGTGTAGGATTTTTCCGATTCGTTTGACATGAATGAGAATCTAATCGAGAATGTTGTTTACATTGACGAGCAGCCAACAAAATGTAGTAACGGTAATCTCAGCGCGTTCTTCTTGTACGTGGCATCAACTACCAGCACTTGTGGTTGTTGACAGGAGAGTTCCAACGATGAAGCGTCTGCAAAGAACAGATGAGATGCATGTCCAGCGACATCCACCGTCAGCTCAACTGTAAAGTTGGCTGAGCGAAACTTTTGTACCAAAGTATCCATTGGCGTGCGTCCCTCGAGTTTTTTGTATTGATCCCGCTGTCAAACATTTTGAATTGTTTTTTAGGCACACAAAGATCCAGAGTGTTCCGAATGTGCGCTTGTATGTGGCGCTGGCGAACACCAGCATCATGAAGATCCATGACAATGTCCTTGAAATCCGATCGATTATGGCGTAGGTGCGCCGGATGGGCAGAAGTATTGGCGACGGTGAATGGTTATGATTGCCGTTCGTGATTTCAAACGTCCATGAACTTATCGCTTGCTGTGTCACCAATCGAAAGGGACAATCCATAAGCGAACTTGCAGTCTTTCGCTTTCGTTTTTTCTGCTGTGAGCCCGAGAAGGTTTCGATAATGACCGCCGCGATCGCATTTGTAGTAGACGCGAAATCTTCCTGTACATTGTTTGCACGATGCTTTTGTAACAATTTCATATCCCCGGAGGGAAGCAAAACGATTCAATAATTTCTCTAGATCATTTCGAGTAGAAAATTCTTGCGTTGCAAGAGTAGTTGGCGGAAGCAGCTTTGCCTCTGAAGCGGGAGGCCAGAAGTTAACACTCGAAAGCGAACGGTCAGAAGCGTATCATTAAAAGGGGGCTGAAGGCAGGCGCTTACCACTCGCTGAAAACGTTGATTCGACTCTTGCAACATCTGCTGTCAACTCTTGCAACGTCTGCTGATTCGTCTGCCGATTCACCCGCTGTTTCATCCACCGATTCCCCCGCTGCTTCGTCCGCCAATTCGTCCGCCGCTTTGTCCGCTGCTTTGTCCGCCAATCCGTCTGCTGATTCCACGATTGCCACGTCCGCGCTTGCTGATTCGACACCTGCGATGTATGCTTCCGCCTCGCCGCATGCACTGTCCGCTTCCTTCTCGACACGTGTAGCGACCGCTTTTCTTCTCGACGCGTGCAGCTTCCGCTTCCGTCTCGACGCGTGCAGGGTCCACTTCATCCCCGAAGCTTGCAACATCGCCAGCATGCAACTTGTTGGTTTGCTTCAACTTGTCATAGGCCAGTACACTCCGAACTGTCGAAAGGTCAGCCTGACAGTAGGTGTACCGTTAAACAGTGATCCGCAAAGTCTGTTCAGTTCAGTTAGAGTTTCAGCAATCTGGTGATGGAAGTCTGTTTGCGACGATCTGTAGTTCAGTACCTCAGCACGGGACGCGTCCCTTTCTGCAGTGACGCGCACAAGCGCAGCCTGTAAGTCTTCGAGTTGCTTTCTCAAGTACTCGTCTGCATTGCGTTTCACTTGAGGTTGAACCTTGCCCAGCATGGGGGGGGAACAAAAGAGAAAGCGATCGGAAACAGTAGATCAGCGGTGGCGTGGTTTTATTTGTGAGGCGTACGTAAAGGGAGAGGAGAACAGGCTGCGACTCAGAGGTGGTAGAGGCGAGCTGCAAGTAGGGTAGGGGATCGAGTCGAGACAGATCAGAACGGGACGGTAGGACCTATGGGAGATGGGAGAGAAGTTTAGAAGTGGAAGAGTGGCTTAGAAGTTGTGGCAATAGGCAGAACGTATGTGGCAATAGGCAAAGCGTATGTGGCAATAGGCGTGCCCTAATTATAAATGGCTTAGTTTTTCTAACTATAACTAAATCAAAACAAAGATACAAATATGTAATAACTTGACTGATTCAATTACGAAATAAACCCTTCTGGAATTGGTTAAGGGAACCGAATCTCAACGCAAATAAATTATAAAAATTATAATCCCTTTTTGGAACATCCTAAATGTTTCGATTCAAACAAGGATCTTTCAACTTAAATATCATTGATTCTTATATAATAGACTCCATTACATGGACTGAAGGACAAAAATTCAGTGAAGAAAGGTTAATATGAGTGGATTTTTCAGTGAATTGTTAGCCGCACAACGGCGAACAACATCGTCACTGGAAAGATTCGATCACTTGTAGACACCCTCCGATGGATTTCAAGGTGAACGCGTCCAGATATTTTTTTCACGGTATAAAGGGCTACGCGATAGATCTAATGCACCAGCCTTTCTGGATCTCAGGGTGGCAAAACATTTTCAATTACCTCAAAGGCACAAAATGTTTGAAACTATCGTTAAAAATGATGATGGAAAGGAGATGCTTTTACATATCAAAATTACAGTTGATGCAGTTTTGCTGCCGAAAATGATAATAAAACAAGCACCAGCGCAAATGTAGTTTTGTAAACGGTGTGGTTGCAAAAAGCCAAAATAAATATCATTGTTGACTACCGGAGTGTAATTTTTGGCCGAGGGGGTGCAGAGACTTAAAATAGTTCTTGAAAATTGGAGTAGAGATAACGACATCGATTATCTTGAAAGACAAAAAACGCTATAGAGCTGCTACAAAGTGGAACTAGCACTGGAAGTACCAAGTATGTCGATATAAGTTCATGGTTTTGATGGTATATTGAAAGAAAGGAAAAATAAAGGCCTAGCAATGTGTCAAGTGGAGATATGGTTGCACACCTGTTACCAAAGACCAAGAGTTATGGAGTTGAGGGAACAGATTGGACTGAAATAAGCTTCAACAGTTTGCTTTATTGGTGTGATTTATGATTTGAAGATACACATATAGATACCCCGGTAGACTTGGAAGGGGTGCTGAATTTGGGTATGGTTTTCAGTGAAGTTGAAGGAAATTAAAAACCCTAATAATAAAATTAAATCACTAATTCTATTAATTAACATTGCTTTAATTGCTGCTTTATTTGCTTGTAAACGTGTAGACCAAAAATTAATAAAATTAAATTTTTATTTACAACTACATTTAAGAAAAACATCCAAATATTATTATTTTTACTAATGAATGGATAAATTGGAAATTCATATTATCCAAGTTTATTGTGTTTCGCCACGTTAAATTTGATAAAACTTAAAAAAATATTAGCTTAAGCTTTTTAAGGGGAATTGCTATTTGCACGCCCCAAAATTGCTATTTGCACGCCCCCCCCAAATATTAGGACCCTAAAAACACAAAAAAAATTATTAGATAGGAATGTACTGATTTTTGTACGGGATATGCGTGGCTCCAAAAGCGGATATTATCGTGTGTTTCGGCCACTCATGTGACATACTTCCTAAACTGGTGTCCGATCAAATTATAAAGGTGAAGCGCGATCCATCGATCGGTCTCTCGAGGGGGCGTTATTACTTCGTATTCAAAGTCTTCGAATCTTTCTGTCATGTGTGCAAGCTCACTCCACGTCTCGGCCCCATCTTTGTCTTCCTTAAGTCGAACCGTGTCTTGTTGCACGTACCCGCTTCTGCTCGCTGTCTCTCTTCTTCCCGTTCCCGTGCATGCTGCGCTTGTTTATCCAGTTCTTCTTGAATGAATTTCTGGATATTGGCATTTCTTCGAGCAATTTTATCCGGTGACAGTCACGTTATGTTCGCCACGCACTTCGTCGTTCCCGTATCACTTTCTGTTCGTCCTCCAATTGCGTTTGTTTTCGTTCCGTCACGTCCATTGCCAACTTCACTTGTCGGCCATGCGCTCGTCGTTTCTCAATCTGTTCTGCTTTCCACTGGGCTGCTCGTTCCTTTTTCCTTTCCACTTCTTGAGCTTTCACTTCTTGTTGCTGCTTTCGCTTGAGTTTTTGCTGCTGTTTCGCAGCCGCTAAAATTTCCGCTTGTTGTATTTTCTGCTCTCTGTCATAATTCCGTTTCTTGAGATTCTATCAGTCCATGTTTCAAGAAGCTCGACATCGTGGTTGCAACTATGTTTCTTTCCAATGGACTCGATGTCGAGGGATCACGCCCTCGATCTTGTGGCCCTTGTGTCGCATGCAAAGAGGAGACAATTGTTTATGTGCTGAAGAAAGTGCTTTCAACGCTCCACAGCTGCCTGAGAAGCTAGAATCACTTTTGCTGTTTCTCCAGTATCCTAAAGTACGTCAACTGTGGTTCGTATATACGCACGGTATCTAATAATTATTTTTGCTGTTTTTAGGGTCCTTATATTTGGGGGGGCGTGCAAATAGCAATTTTGGGGCGTGCAAATAGCAATTCCCTTTTTTAATTTAAATAATACATTTTACTTTAACTTTAAAACAGACACAAGTGCCTGTTTGTCCTGATTAGCTTACCTCTAACGTGCGATTCGAAGTCCCAAGTAAAACTCTAACTGTCCTTACGCCATTGCACACGCTGAGTGAAGCGAGAACACCTCTCTAACACTCGATCGATATGGCGATCACCTAAAGCAAATCAGCACACTCTGGAGCGTCCTGGGGGTCCTACAGTAGCAATTTCGACGATCTTAACGTCAAAGCGAAAGAGTCGGAAGTCAAAATATCAGTTACAGTCGTCCTTTGCTTGGAAATGGGGGTCAAAGTATCCATTTGAGGGGTCAGAACCTTGTAAGAGATCGGTCCTGCGTGAATTTTATTATTCGTTTTAATAATAATCCTTTAAACAGTTCCCATCACCAAATTCAAGAGGGATTTCATTTGATACTTAACGTTTTCATGGTTTCTTCATAGAAGACAAGCAAAAAAAACCACGTAATAGCAGGTGTTGATGTGTGTCCTTGTCCATTTTTGTTTAGATTTGAAGAAGTGTGTCGTAGATGTTTGATTTAACCCTTGAATATACTGAATTTTGTCTTACTTGAAGTTTTTTTTGTCACAACCAAGTATCCGTTATCAACGAAAACAGCACCGCAAGACAGCTCGTAGACAGTAAATGAAGATAACTAAGTCGGGACTTGCTCAATTGAATGTGTATTAAGAAGTGAGTATCATTCCTAACATGTAACATGCATGGGGACTATGTTGAATCTAGTTGCGGTAACTTGTAGCACCTATAGAAATAAAACTATCTATAAGTACCCAATTCTAGCACCGAAAAGGTACGAACTTAGCAGTGCTACAATGTAAATGACATTGGTACCGTGTGCCAGGTTTGGAATCGGCCTTCCTCAATTGTATCATGTCACATGAAATGAATACTTGCCCGTCATGTGGCATGAGCAGGTATGACGACAACCTTGTGATTGTGCAAGCACAGTGCACATCACAACTGCTTGGCCATCCAAAATACTCGTGGCTACTTGTGGTTCAATTTTTCAGCATTTTTTGAAAAAATAAGACACGTGCATTAAGCGACCGATGACCCGCGCACGAGACATTTGGGAGCAGTGTTCCATCGGAAAAATTCTCGCCATCATATGGTGCCACCAGACTCTTCGCCGACATTGCTGTCTCGCAGCTGAGACACGTACCGAGTTCTCGTTTCAATGAGACGAGGATATGTCGAGAAGTGCCCAAGGAATTTTTTTGGTGTAGAAAACGCGACCGAGGAACACGAAACAATCTGGAGGGAAAATGCTTTTTTCTATCAGAGAGCTTTAAAGAGGAATACTAATTGAGAGGGACAAAGGTATCCGATTGGCTCGATGTCACCCAGGTCTTCTATTTTTATAATGTGGACCGCGATCCCTCCTGGTGAGCAAATCCCACCTGCTTGCGCCTTCATCACTCATTATGAAATACCACATGTAATGAATGTTTTCATCTACGCAGCTTTATCCTTTTGATGCTGTTCGCTGGTAGACTTCGCCATCTACGCAGCGTTTTGGAGGTAGGTAGGCATGGATTGCTTAAAATACCGAAAATTCCGAGTTTAGTACGTATACCTTTTTTGGTTCTACTGTCCGCCTTCGTCATCATTCGCCATGCGAAGATGAGGATGACGCAGGAGACTGTACTTGATTCCATCCAAGCAGCGGAGCACGTGGACCGTTCGAAAAAGTCCATAGGCCTCCCGAGGTCGCAGACTGCGGAATCCATATGATGGTCCCGTGGCCAGTCTTTGCTTGGTTCAAGTAAATAAAAAGAACTTAAGTAGACAAAAAAAAGAAAGAGATTCTGAATCGCATATTGCCTACATATTTCACAACGACACAAAATTTGATGGGGCCAGAAGCCAGAAAACTAGACTCACACGCTGACACAGGTGAGAATGGAACTGACACGTCGTGATCGAGTTTCTCATCCCTACAACACGACACTTTTACATAAACATCGTCTTGGCGTGCTTCCGTGATCGACTTTGGGATATTGGAGGCGAATCGGTCACGTTTCTGCATGTCTCTATCTATCTCCGTTGTAGTTGATCGCTGAGAGCAATCCAGCTTATCTGAACGGTTCATTCCTCAATTTGCTTTGCCTCCATTAATCCCAGTCACTTTCTGCACCTTGGAAGCGTCCATCCATCACGAAAACGTCCTTTGCGCGTATCATCACGGCTTCGGCATTACCGCTTGCCCTCGCCGCCGATCTGTGCGCTCAATGGGACCGAGCCACCAGCAACAACTACATTGTGTACAACAACCTCTGGAACAAGAACGCTGCTTCGGCCGGCAACCAGTATACGAGAATTGATAAGACGAGCGGCTCCACGATCAGCTGGCGCACGTCCTACACTTGGACGGGAGGTGCGCTCAAAGGGGTCAAGTCATACTCGAACGCTGCGCTCGTGTTCACCCCCAAGCAGATCAGCAGTATCTCATCAATTCCTACCACGATCCAATTCACCTACTTGTACAATACCGCCCTCCCATTCGTCACGGACGTCTCCTATGATCTCTTTACAAGCTCCACGCCCAATGGGAAGCATGAGTTTGGGATAATGATATTCCTCGCAGCGTATGCTGGTGCCGGTCCCATCTCGAGAACGGGCAAGTCCATCGCGACGGTCACCATTGGAAGCAACGTTTTCAACCTTTACAAGGGTCCAAATGGTAGCACGACGGTCTTCTCCTTTGTCGCGACACGGACGCTCGTGCACTTTTCCGCGGACCTCAAAGATTTCCTGAGCTACTTGGTCAAAAACCACGGTCTGCCATTGACCCAGTACTTGACCGATGTACAAGCTGGCACGGAACCGTTCGTGGGTACAAACGCCGAAATGACGGTGCAAGCCTACTCGGCCGCGGTGAACTAAAGGCGCAAATGACGTATTAAAATAGTCGGTCTATTTCTAATTCTATCTTCTAATTAGGTAGGACTATTTTAGGTACCAATTTGCATTTTGTCTGTTTCAAACATAATTAGTGCAGTGGTACTGGGTTCTGAGCACGCACTTTTATGTTACGTAGAAGACATGTACCACACACAGATGGAAGTTTACCATGACTTCAATATCAGTTTACATAAGTTTATGTTTAGCTAGATAATCACTTCTCAATATACGCCTCATTTAAGTCCCTGCTTGGACATCTTCTACCCTACTACACGAACTGTTAGTTGATCCATTTCTCGCCACCAACGTGTGACACGTTTTGGAGATATCACGCGTGATTAGTTTTCGCTTAATACAGGATTTACTATTTGACATTTTCGACTCAAGTTTTTGACTACATCTGCGCTATGGATTCGACTACTAAGGAACAGGTTATGACCCCAAAGGGTCATAATGTCTCAAGTGATGACGGTTCCGTGGAGGAAAAGTCCGCAGGTCTTGGAACCGAAGGGATGTAGATTTTGAATATGTTTCAAAAACTGTGCGAGAGAATAGACAAATTGGAAGCTTCTCGCGCTATCCCTCCGGATAACAACTCTGTTTCAACAATTCGATGCGGTTGGGCACTCGTATGCGGTTGGTGTCGCTCGACAGTACGCCTGAGCGAAAACCGCAGGCCCAACCAGCTTCCAACAACCAGTACCAAAATATAGGTACGTCGATGGAACCTCCCATCTTCAAAACCCCGTTTGCCAAGGAATGAAACCTTTCAATAAAAGTTTTCGATGGTACGGAAGTCTACCGTGCCCTGGGTGATGGATTTAAAGATTGGATTACTCGCTTCATCCGACAAGTTTCTCTAGCCGAATCGGCTTGTGGATTTTACTGGTGTGAAGATGTCAAGGTGGATCCCCTTGGACATTATATAGTTGTATTGCAGAAAAGTAATATAATCTCCAGGTTGACTCATGGTGGAATGAGTCACCTACGTTAGTGATTGTGATGAATAAAATGCTTAGTGCATTCAATACTTCAATCACCTCTGCACAGTCGATGAAATTGCTTACAACCCGACGGTCGCGGACGTGTTCCCGAACTGGGAAGTCCTTAAGCGAAAGCTTATGGATATAAACGCTACCCATGATCTGGTTTTCCAGAATCAGCTTGCGTTTTTGCGGTGCCGTCAGGGCACTAGGGAATTAGAGACATACGTCCAAGAACTGAAGACACTGTTGGCAGGGATGTACGCGAAAGCGTATTCAGACGATGTGTCCATTCCCGTGTTCATGGGAGGCCTGAAAGAAGGGCCAGCACGTTCAGAGCTCTTCCGATGCCGACCCCAATCCCTGGGGGAGGCGTTTAAGATGACGTTTAACGCCGAAAGGAACTTCCGTTCCTCTAAGGTGGGTCCCGAACCCATGGACCTGAGTCGTGTCGAAGCGGAGGAGAAATCTCCCGCTAAGCGTCACTCTGACTCTTTTTCGCAGAGCTTCGAGGCAGAGCTCTTAGCTATGTTGCAGCGGCATGAGCCGCTGAGATGCTTCCTGTGTGGAAGCACGGATCATCTGTGGAACAGATGTCCGAAAAAAACCCAGCGAGACACTCGCTATAAGAGGTCGAGGGCGGGTAAAAGGCCCTCGACCAAGCCGTTGGGAAACGACGGCTCCCATTAGGTGCGGGGCGCCCTACTGGGGGATCACTCAGTGCTGTTAAACCCCAGGGTAAGGGCCGACAGCACAAAGAACCGAGGGAAACGGTGCTTTCTAGCACCTAGTTGGTGTACCAGTCAGGTTTGCTGGTAGTCCTTGCGGACGTGAAAGGCTTTGACAAGCCTTGGAAAGTCTTGATAGACTCTAGAGCGTCCGGAAATTATGTCAGACGAGTTTCTGTGGAGAAGAGTCGGCTGTATGCCGAGGCCCTAGAGGCACATTCTCGTGATGTTGTCACAGTCCGTCTAGCGACGGGCGTACATGTTTATGTACCCAAGGTCTCGATTGACCTTAACCTGAAGTTTGCAGACTTTGACAGCTTAGAACGTTGCCTAGTCCTGGCTTTGGACTCGAGGTATGACCTCATTCTGGGAATAAAGTGGCTGGAACGCCACGAGCCATGGATAGACTGGAAGTCTAAGTCCATTGGCTCAACGCACCCGCGATCGGGTGAAGCATTGGAGAGTCATGAACCCACCTTTGCTCGATCGCGATTGCGATACTGGCGTGAGATGCCAGAGATTGGGATGTCTGAGATGATCAGTCCCAGTGAGGTCAAGGAAGTGTTCCCTGTCGAGGGGGATTCGGCGGTTAATCCCCACGCTGTTATAGGCGAGACTGGTGAGTCGCCAGTGGTAGAGGTGGATTCCTTTGAGGATAAGCGCGAGGCGCTTCCTATAGAAAAGACACGAGGTTTGTCTCTTCTGTAGGTCGGGGTTCCCGACCACGCCATGTTAGGCGAGAAAGTTGCGACTACAGTGGTAGGGGTAAAGACCCCTGTGGTTAAGCGCGAGGCGCTTCCAACGGAGAGACCCGTAGTTCGTCTCTTCCGCACGTCGGAATTGATTCTGACCACGCCGTATTATGTGAGACCGGCGAGTCACCGGTGGTAGAGGTAAAGACTTCTGTGGATAGGCGCTATACGCTTCCAATAGATGGGGCAATTGACTCCCCCGATCTGGGTCCCGGGAAGAGTCCCAAGACCAGTAGTCAGCTGTCCTATCGGATGCTGAATAGCGTGAAAGGTGTTGTCACGGAAGGCATACGCCTAGAACGGTTGCCTGGGGTAGGCGAACTGATGTCGTTGGAGGATATGTCCTTCAACGAGTTTGAGACTGCTGTAAAATCAGGTGAACTCGACGAGATCGTCGTGTTGCGTCCGGAAGAGGAGTTAAACTCCTCATCCACGATGGAAAAGTCAGTTTTGGTGCAAACCAAACAGGAATTGAATGCCCGAAGCGATCTCAAGATCCTTGCGAATCCTCAGGACCCTTACCATTCCTTATTAAAGGAATTTGGAGATGTCATTAGTGACAACCCACCGATGGGGTTACCACCGGATCGGGGAGTCCGACATGAAATTGATTTGGTTCCTGGAACCAAATACTGCGTCACTAGGCAGTGGCCTCTCCCCAAGGAGCAATGCGACGTCATCGACGCATTCTTCAAGGGGAAAGAAAAGGCAGGGATGGTGCGGGAGAGCAAGTCTCCCCACTCATCTCCCACTTTTTGTGTTCGTAAGCCGAACGGAAAGTGGCGCATTGTGCATGCGTACAGCAAGCTGAATGCAGCTAGTGTACCGATGCAGACTCCGATTCCTCGGAAGGATGTCCTCCAGAACAATATGGCGGGCTGTACTGTATACAGTGCCTTAGATCTGGTGGACGGGTATTATCAGGTGCTCATGCAAGCGTCCGATATTCCGCTTACAGCGGTCAGCACGCCTAGCGGCATGCTGTGGGAGTGGCTTGTTATGCCACAGGGGCTTTCGAATGCACCAGCGACTTTTAATCGCTTGGTGACTCAACTCTTCCGCCCTCATAGGAAGTACGCTCAGACGTACTTCGACGATATATTCGTTCATAGTCGTGCGGAAGGCGACTCGTCTGATGTTCAGACGCATCTGATGCACCTTCGAGCGGTGCTCGAATGCATTGCGAGAGCATAAGTTGTATGCAAACTCATCCAAATGTATCTTTGGTGCTGAGGAAATTCCTTTCCTCGGATGC